>PVKN010023429.1:0-14799 GCA_004027915.1 Capromys pilorides
TCAACATACCTAAACCAAGTGAATTAATAATTCATCAAGATAATATGAGTATAAAGTCAATATATAAATAATATTTTTCTTTAACCTTGGTATTTATTTATTTATTATTCAAAATAGACCACGCTCATAGTAACAATGAAGACTTTATCCAAAGAAATGGAAAACTTATGAAGTGAGGCCTCATGCCATACTGGCGTGAATTAATCTGCGCAGATATACTGTAATCCCTGGAGTGTTGTGGCCTGCATATTAAGGAAGAATGTGGCAGAGGTGTCCATGCATTGGCCCCAACCAAGAGCAGTGGAATCAGGGTCTTGTTGAGCAGTTTTCCGCAGCATTGTAAGTGATCACCAGGATAGCTAGTTGCTAGCATTAGCAACTTTATTTGCTTAATCTTCTTAAATTTTTCTTACATAAGTAAGTATAATTTTTCTTTGTCACAGCACATCTTTCTTTTTCTTGTCTAAATTAACAAGAAGCTCACCAGTTTCATGGAGCCAGTGTGCTTTCAAACTTTAATCCCCAGAGTTCCTTGTAACTTAGCACAAAAATATTTGATTTTGGTATGAATTTATTTTGTTTACTGAGGCTGCATAGACACAAGGGCTGGGGCTTCGATCCCCCAGCCTGCCACACCAGCCCTGCCCCCGGGGTGCGCTGAGATGGCGACTGAGACTGGATGCGGTGGCACGCACCTGTAATCCCAGTGCTTGGGAGGCTGAAAACAGGAGGATCACCATGAGTCCAATCCACACAGTGAGAACTTGTACACCCTGCAGACTCTGTACCAAATGCATTAAAATAAAACAATATTTTGCCTGCTGATTTTAGTGGTCTTGAAATTAGGAAATCTTTCCTGCTCTCAAAATACAACAACAATTTAAATCTTTGTGTCTGCTATACCAGTAAACCCCAAAAATTCATCATTTGGTTTTTGAAGACCCTAACTGAAACAGGTGTAAATTAGTAAAAGGAACTGTTAGACTGATCCTGTGCCCACTACATGTTCCTTTTCTTTTCTGAATGATGCAATTTATTTTATTTATTTATTTTACAATAATTTATGCGTTGCATATTGTTGTCCTTGTCATAGTTGTTCAGAGTATAAGACGCAGACATGGTTTCTTGTCTACACATCATTAGCACGGATCTTTCTTTTCATTGCACAAAGAGAAAGTAGCTGTATCGAGGGCCGGGTATGGTGGCACATGCCTGTAATCCCAGCACCAGGGAGGCAGAAATCAGGAGGATCACTAAGAGTCACTAAGAGCTGTGTAGTGAGACCCTGTACAGAAACAAAACAAAACAAAACAAAAAACCCAACTTACTTAGGGTAATGGCTCAGCAGCATGAATGCCTGACTGTCAAGTGCAAGGTCCTGAGTTCAGTCCCCAGTACCACAACAATCATCATCATCATCATCATCATCATCATCATCATCATCATCATCATCATCATCATCATCCTACCACTTTCTGCTTTTGTACTGAAAATATAGCTTTAATTAGTTTCTTTATTTTGTTTTTAGGTTACCTAGACAGATGATGTTGGTGAGAACCTAAGATAATCGTATTGATTGAGTTTGTGGACATCAAGCAAAGCGGAGGAGCGTTTCCACGCGGCCTGCTGCCTTCCTTTCACGGTGCTCCTTATTCTATTATTTGACCTTTGCAGTGTTTGACAGAAGCTGACGCAAACAAACACACACACAAGCAAACACCGTACCCTTGAGGAATATTTTGACAGACTATTCAGGAAGAAATGGAGCGGGAGTACACATCTTCCGCTTTGCAGTTCTCAGGTGTCCCGTGCAGCGGAACCTTTCTTCCTATGTTCATTTGCCATCTGTGTTTCTTCATCTGAGAAGTGTGTGCTCATCTCAGATGCTCCGTTTTTGATTGGATCTTTGAATTTGGGGGTTTGATCTTTTAAAATTCTTTATATGTTCTAGATAAAGGTACTAAATGCTAACTGTGCAAATTTCCAGTGGGAGAAGTCGCAGTGTGACTGGCCCTTACCTGGAAAAGCAAATTCCACTATAGTAGTGAATGTGTTTATGCTGTCTCTCATCTTTAAAACCACAGGGACTGGTGAGATAGATGAGCAGTCTAAAGCCCCTGCTTAGGCAAGCTTAGGCAACTTCAGGGACTGCAGTTTGATCCCAGCACCACATGCTGCACCAACCCCACTCCCAGGGCAGGCTGAGCCAGCCACAGCATAAACAAATTAAACTAAAAAAAATAAAAATAAAACTGCAGTGTTTATTGTGTAGCCTTCCTGGGGTTTGTGCATGAGATACACTGAACACTTTTGAGGTAGGGGTTTAGGAAGTTTCCTGCCACATCTTTGAAACTCAGTGAATGCGTTGTCACAACTGTGATTCTTTTCCACCTTCTCTCGTGCTTCCTTTCAAAGTTCCCCAAGAATTTTAAGTGCTTAGCCAACATCAAATAACAAAGAATGATAAGGCATTTTCTACACCTCCACAGTATCTTTAAAAATGAGAAACAAAAGGAACTAGCACAACAATATAGGACAGAGTCACATAGAAAGGGCGTTTGAGAGCCATGCACAAATTTGAAAATTTAAATCTGGAACACAAGGGCCATGTGTGGTCTCTGATTGGTTCCTTCATTCTCTTCTTTCTCCCTCTCTCTCTTTCCTCTTCTTTGTAGGACCCAGGGTTGGATTTAGAGCCTTCACACTAAACTATAGCCCAGTGCCTTTTTTATTTTGTGATTTCTTTAGCACAAAGGACTTGCTAAATCATGAGGTGCTCAGGCTGGCCTTGAACTCACAGTCCTCCTGTTTCCATCCCCCACATTTCCGGGTCACATGCATGAGCCTCTGCCTGGCTACATCTGATTGTTTCTAATCGTAATCCAGAAGCCCTTGGCCTGTTTCTGGAAACTGTATCAGCAAAGCAATTATGAGCATGTTTTTCTCTAAGCTCTCTTCGTTTTCCATATATGTTTGAGTACTGGGAATTTAAATTTCATTTTAATTCCTTTGTAAACAAGTGTAGCTGCGGCAGAAGTTACACATAAGTGCAAAATCGCAATCAAGTGTGTCCTGACACTGCGTGTGGAGAGACAGACGTACCCAAGCAAAGAGGACAGGTGTCCTGGCTACAGGGAGGGCGGCGGCCCAGCTGCTGTCCAACTGCAGGCACAGAATGCCGACGGCGTTGATGGCAGCTAGAGAGGCTGTGTTGGTCTTTGGGGGTCGAGGATCTGCTGCTATTTGATGGAATCATAAACTCCAAAATCCTGTTTCTCTTTGGTTTATTTAATTCAGAGAATGTAGCCCCTAAGCGCCTTTTCCTGAATAATAAACAGGTGTTTGAATTAACAATATTGCACTTGTCTTACGTTTAAGATGGCCCGCATGAAAACCAATACAAACCATGTCTTGGAGTTTGGTAGCTGTGAAATTGTAGCAGAATTTATTATTATTATTATTATTATTATTATTATTATTATTATTATTATTGTATTTTAGGAAAGGGTCTACAGGGTGTTTAGGGGCTCACTACTAGATTGGACTCATAGTGATCTACCTGTTTACAGCCTCCCAAGAGCTGGGATTACAGGAGCACAGCACCAGGCCCGGTCCCTTGATGTCGCTTTGGCATTGCCTCTGTTTGTTGCATAGCCGCAGATCACTGGAGAGGAATAGAGGACCCAAGGCTGGCAGGGACGCAGCGGTCTTTCTGGGCCAGTATATCATGTACAAGGAGAGTCTCCCCCCTGCCTCCCCTCTGCATCCCCCTCCCTCCCCCCACCCATCCCCCTCTACTTCCCATGAGACTCCTACACTTTCTTGCTTCTAGGAGCTTGGCTGTGCACGGAACATGAAAAGCTTTACATCTGTCTCTGGCACAGAAAAAGGAATCTTGTCCTAAATCAAGAGGTTTACCTAAAAGTCTAGTTTTTTCTTTTAGGGCAAAAGGCGTAGGTTATTAGATTTAAATAAATATAGCCATTGGAAAGAATAAAAATAATTTCATTATGTCATTTGAAAATCTCAGTCCAGATAGATTTTTTTTGTTTTGTTTTCTGCATTTGACTTTAAAAGTGGAATTGTGGTTATCTGGCTCTGTCAAATATATCCCAATCGTAATTTTATGTGTTGAGAGCTAAACAAAAAAAGGAGTTCTGGAAAATCCCTAGCTTACTGAAACTCCAAGGTATGTATCAATTTATGTTATTAAATAAATATTGCAGCCTAAAATAGAATGAAAGAAGGCTGGATTATCTGAGAATAGCGACAATTCCTTTTACTTTTATGAATTAATATTGGTAAGTGCTCCATTATACAAACTGGTCTTCTGTTAAACTGTTCAGGGTTTCTCTAAGGCCAGTTTCTCTTTTGTATAATGTTGAGTATTTAAAATCGCTCTCCTCCCCAGAAAACGTTAACACTCCATGTATCTTCTTAGGTATTTACACAGCTGTGTGGGGTTTTACTTTTCTGTTTCCAAAGTTACTTCTCTAGTTGTGACACTTGTCTTCCACACAAGTCTGTCTTCAGTTTGGTTCTTTCGCCACTGGAGGACGTGAACAGAACTAACCGCCTATGTTTTCTCCCTATCTGACAGAGAGAGGTGTTAACACGGTCTTTTTGTAAGTGGTGTGGGTGGAAAAATCTATCTGATTTTGGCATTTGGTTTTCTTCTGCCTCTTTCACCTGAATTTGACTGTGACATGGCAATATGCTGACTCTTGATGATGCAAATATATATGTTTAATTCTGTGCCCGGGTTCTGGGTTCTGGACTCCAGAGCGTACAGGAGTCGTAGCTTTAAATTCTCATGCAAGCGCCAGTGGAGGATCAGTGGACAGTTATTCAGTGTCTGAAACGATTCAGAAATTGTAAGTAGGAGACTGAGGATGGGACTGGAAAATACAAACAGTGGTATTCCCCCCAAGGAAAAATGGACAGCCATAGGAGTACATTCAGTATCTAGCCAAATCTCTTTGAGTCTCGTTCACCAGTCAAAGCTTCTACTACTTTCCTAGTACGTGCACTGGTAGGAATTTTAAGTGAGAGAACTGCCACGTGTTTCCATTAAAGAAGACCCAGAGCTCATCAAGGTCATGAGCTTCTCACAGCCAGATTTCTGCCTTATTTCCCCTGTGAATTTTTTAAGCATAAAATCAGTCTTCAGTTCTAAGTAGAACTGGGTAGCATTTCAAACGACACTTTTTTCTAAGGGCCTTCTCATTCTGGAAAAAAAATGTAGACATTACTTAAGAATAATTTCGTTCCTTATTCTTTTAAGAAGTCACGGGTTAAATTGGACATGACAGGGCCTGGGGAGATAGCTCTGATAAGCACAAGGGTCTGAGTTCAATCCCTAGTTCCACAAAAATAAATGAATAAATAAATAAATAAATAAATAAATAAATAAATACTGAACATGACAGTGTGAGTGATACGCTTGCTAAATTTGCTCTAATATATGTAAATTTGGGGAGGAATTTTTTATGAGGGAGTGATATATTTATAAATCTTAATAGAGGAATGTCTAATAAATACACAGGAGTTCTAAAGGACATTAGTGACAGATTCAACGATTTGCTAAAAAAATAATCTTAAGGGGAAATTTCAGTACCACAGAACTATTGTGTGTGTGGATCTTAACTTCTTGATTCTGATAACAGAGGCACAGACTAACCAAGTCCTTGCTGTTGTTCTAGTCCAACTCCTATCACTGCTGTGACTGCCAAAGAGGCATCAGACCCCAAGGACTAAGATCTGTGCCCTGCAACTTGGGATTTGTGCTTCAAACTGAAGATGTCTATCATTAGCAAAAGTCAAAAAACTTCCTCTCAAGATGAATGGGCTCTCTGAGTGGCGCTGCCCCCTGGATTGTCACCAAGTTCATGTTCGTCTATTGCTCAAATCCCTTTCTCCCTCCCCCAACGTACCCCCTTAAGCTTCACGTCTGAAGTTCTACATCCTCCTTGGTGTTTGAACAGAAAGACGGTTGTCTAAGAAGAATTAGTCACTCCAGCAAGGCAATCTTAATTAAACCCAGTGATCATAAACTTATGTTTCCTAAAACCTTATGAACTGTTAAACGTTTTCCAGTAAGACTAGCTTGTATTAGACTCAAAACAATGGTCTCTGTATCTATGTAGATCTAAATCTATTTGCATACACCCTTTCAGATCTTTAAAACTATTTCTTTTACCAAGAATAGAAGGTAAAGGGCCGGCCAGATAGCTCAGTGGACTAAAGTGCCTGCTAAGGCAGAGCTCAGCGGCCAGGGTTCGATCCCTAGCGTGCCATGCTGGCCCACACGAGGGGTGCACTGAGATGGTGATTGAGTCTGGGCATGGTGGCATGTGTCTGTAATCCCAGTGCTTGGGAGGCTGAAAACAAGAGCACCACTACGAGTTGGATCTACATAGGAAGACTCTATAGATCTTATGCTAAATACAGAAAAAAAAAGCAGAAAGTGAAGTGTTCTTGTTATATTATTTTATTATGACTACGCTTTTTGCTTTATGTGCTTACGCATATGTCTTTGGCTTAAAGTAAAAGAAAAGAATACATCAGAAATTATTACAATATATTTCTAGTATTTGTGATTTATACATATGGTTTTGCTTCAAATTTTCTCTTGGAGCACTCTCAGATAGATGACTTTGGGGTTGTTGACTCTTCCCGAGGCTTCAGCCCAGCCAAACTATGTAGATCGGATTTTCCCTATTTTTCTTTTTGATTTATTTAAGAATTGTCGCCAACTCAGGCTGTTGATTTTCAAAATAGGAATGTCCAACAGGCCTTTCAATTTACATTTGAAAAGTCACAAATGAACATTTGAAAACAGCCTTGCGATAATAGTTATTTCCATAATGAGAAGTTCCGTTTGAGTTGGAGATTGTTCGGTTAATTTGATACTTGTTCAGAATTTGTATTTTACACACTGCTTTTCATTATGCATTCTGTAACTTTTCTAAGAACCAGTTATACAGCTTCATTTTAATGGCACAATAATGACTATTGAAGGGCTAGCATTTTGTAGCACCTCCCTCCCTCCCTTCCCCTCATCCCTCCCTTCTTCCCTCCTTCCCTCCCTCCCTTCCTCTCTCATGCCTTCCTTCCATCTCTCTTTCCCTATGTAACCTCTCCCCCTTCATTCATTTCTTTTCCCCTTTTCTGTTTTATAAACTGTGACAGGGGCTTGCTCAGCCTCTGAGTCGCCCAGGCTGGGACTGCAGTTGCCACCCTCCAGCCTCAGTTTCCTCTCAGTTTGTGAGCCGAGGCCACAGACACTTGCCCTTGCTAGCAGCCTGCTGCGGCAGCTTCCAGCTCGCTGACAGCCATCTCCATCCACGCGTGGCTTTTCCAAGCACCTGTCTCCTTCATGGAGACAGTGTCTGTCCGGAGGGTAACGACATCATCTACTTACTGTTAACTCCTTTGAGTCCCACATGCGTAACTGTTGACACCTAGATACAGCCACGACTGGAAGGGAATAGGCAAGTTTCATGTTGAAAAACACCAGGGTAATTTTTCTTGTTGGAGCTACTGTATTATAATCGGATTTGGATAACTTCTCTGCAAGTTTTATGCCTTTTTCCTCATCCTTTCTCCAGTTACATGATAAAGGATTTAGGCACAGGTAAGTAAAGTAATATCCTGCTGGAGGCCTAACTGAAAATCCCCGGAGCCCTGTCCTCTGAGGAGTTCATCATTCTCCAATGGTCATTCTCCTTTCATTCTGATTTCATGAACTGCACAAGAAGAAGGCAACATTTATTACATATCAGGGTTCTGTCTTTTACGCTTCTTTGTTAAAGTAAAAGAGCCGTTGACCACGTTTCTAAGTCCATTGGAGACAGATTATGTTCCCAGTTCAGTGGCCAGTTACTTTTGGAAGATGAGTGAAATCATTCACAACTTCAAACTGCTTTTTAGAGTACAATGTCAGAGAGCTGTTTATTGAAAAATAGTGACACCTGTGCAAGATACGGTCGGAGCTGCAAGTTATGATTTGGACTACATGGAGTTGCGTGAACTGCGTACGTAATCTTTCAGGCAAATTGTTGGAGATCTTTTGCATTTAGTCACTAACAGTGAATTAGGTTACATCTGTGCAAGTTCATGACTACGCCTGATCAAACTATATTTCAAAGTAATGTAAGAATGGAGACGGACAAAAGAGAAAATGCCTCGGGTCTGTATGCCTAAGTTTTGGTAATCTACTCTACAGAGAGCCACGCAAAAGATACGAGCTTATGCAGAAGATCATTTTAAAAATGCACTCAGAATGTACTCACCATTTTCTTTCTGTCTGAAGATAATACTTTTTATCATATAAAAGACAGAGCTGATTTTTGAAGAAAATCTATGATAATCTGGGATAGTATCACATGCTCTGATCTCTCAGGATGTCTTTCCTGTATTAATCTAACTAAATTTATTTTGGATTCTATAAGAGACACATGGAAAGTTTTTTCTACCAATTTTTGCTCTAAAAACAACACTGTCCTGTAAATGATGGCAAATTTCCAATTTTTAGGTTTCTCATGAAAAAAATAACACTTCGTATAATATAGTCAAATTACTAGACAGCGTAAGCCGCTCTTATTTTAAAATAATTAACATTAAAAAAATTTGTAAAGGCTCTATAAAAGCAATGGATTTTGTGCTAAACTCTTTTCGCTTTTCTGGGTTTTCTAAATTGAGATTAACATTTAAGATACAGGGGAGAACAGGGCCTCGCCTCGGTGCCTCCACGTCATTACCTGAGATGTGACAGACGTGATTCCGTCCTACAATTACAAGCTGGCTTAGTTTTAGTGCTATGAACCTGGAGCTCAGCACCACTATTTTTCCAGCTTCTGTGAGTGAGTTCAGCCAGGCAAGATGGCTCCACGAAGTCTGCCTGATTTGGCAGCGCACAGAGAAGCAAAGCCTGCGTCTGACCATCCTCGGCGTGAGTGGGATGGGTGAGCAGGAATGGCCTGATGTGTCTCTCAGGTGACAGTGTCCTTCCGATGTGGAAGTTCAGCACTGCATTTAATAACATCGCCCGGGAGCCAACGCTTGTTTTGAAAATGATTCAGATTATATTTCTCCTAAGAACAAAATGTTAAATCCCTTCTGTGGTCCCTTGACGTCAGTGGCTGAATACAATAATTTGGTTCAGTGTCTGGGAATTCAGTGAGCTTAGGGACCCGTGCCATTGTTCACCACTGGCTTCAGTAAAGTGAAGCCAAACCAGAGCATACGCGTAATGAGCATGCATGTCCTACCTCGTGTCCCCTGCGATGGCAGGCTGGCGTGACCGTGGCTGCGGGGAGGTGGCACAGTGCCAGGTATAGGTTGAACTACAGGCATTTGTGGTATGAAGAGAAGCATGGGGAAATTTCCTGGGCACTGGAACTGCTCCTGCAGGGTGGCAGGAGCCCTGGAGCTCGGGAGGGGCTGTGAGCCTGCACCATCGCAAAGCTGAAGGGAGCGGGGCAGTGGCCCAGCAGAGAGAAGCTCTGGCAGTTAGAGACCCCCTTCAACGAGAGAGACGAATCCCGCCCAGTGCTGAGCTTCCCCGGAGCACCGAGGGCAGACAGCCAGGGCGCTTCTTGTTTTTGACCCCATGTTCCCAGTTATACCTCAGCATGTACAATGTGGTAGCTTAGGTAGAGTGGGGGGTGATAGGTTTTCCATGGTGTTGCAGCAGAGAAACAGGCAGAAGGAAAAAGGGAAAGGGGCTTTATTTTCTTGGAGGACACGGAGAGAATTCAGGGAAGATAAGGGATTCTCTGAATTGGAACAAAGGGAGGCTGAGGTTTTTATGGCTTTTTGCCAGGGGTGGGGCTTGAGGGGGATATTTAGATAAACCTGAGGAGCTGATTGGGGCCTTCCCTGAGGTGGTGGGACAGGCGAAAGGAAATTGCACCCTGGGCTGAGTTGGAGAAGAAGGGGGAGGTGGTCTTTGGGAAGATAAGCTGTGGTTTCAAGGGCTTCAGCCATATTAGATGACCACCATGATGATTCAGCAATCCATACTGGGGCCAGGAGTTATCAGGGGGAAAGGAGACAGAGCAATAGACTAGTCTAATCACATCTTCATTACCACAAAATTTGAATCAAGAATCAATGATTAGGGCCAGTGAGATAGCTCGGCAGCATAAGGACCTGCCTGGCAAGTGCCAGGTCCTGAGTTCAATCCCTGGTACCACAATAACAAAAATCAACGATTGTAGAAAATTGGACACATTGCAGTCCATGACATGAGAAGCTGGTTTTCTAAACGTCCTTGGAGAAGTTCATTGTCTGTGAGCGCATGGCACATCTTGGGACAGAAATGTCAGCCAAGGGACAGAGACTAGCATGTCACAGTGGGCTGGAGCGTGTGGTTCTCTAGAGTCACAAGGCTGCACCTGATGGATGGCTGTCTGTCCTTGAAATGATGCCTACAGAGCATTTTCAGTGCACAAAAGTGCTTGAAAACATGAAATTGATATTGCTGTGTGTTTTGTGTAATCCCTGGTAAGGTAATGGCTTAGAGCTTCTCCCGGGCCTCCTGGATGCTCACCAAATCTGGCATGATGACAGGTTCCCGCAGTCCCAACACTCAGGAGAGTTAGAGCAAGAGGATCAGAAGGTCTCTGGACAGTGTATCAGCTTAGCAAGACCTTGTTCCAAAATTAAAAAAAAAATCAAAAGGGCTAAAGAAGTGGCTCAGTGAGAAGGGGCCGAGTTCAGTTACTAGTACGAAAACTAACTGAAACAAAAACGGTGAAAACCCCCAAAGCCCTACTCCCTGCAGTCGTTCCAATATTGACAACAGTACGTGGTGCATAGTTAGCAGCTCAATAAAAAGCACAAGTTGACTGAATAGTGGAATGAATAGGTGAACGCACAGGAGAACAGCTGGCTGTGTGCTCCTGGCATGGGTGTGTGCCGTGACCCTCTGTGGCATGCTGTGGTGGCACCATAGAGGAGAAGCAGACCAAGGTGCTGCGGGCAGGCAGAGGGCAGCAATGCAGCGTGGCTGAGCCCTGAGCCACATCAGCTTCTCTCTTCCTGTCACTTGCATTCTATCCAGGCCACCCACCCGTAGGGCAGGAGAGACTCACACCCAGGTTAGGGCACCCTTGATCCCAGCATCACACACTTGAAATCCAGCCACTTTGGAAAAGCCCCGCCTCTGAGTGAATGAGGCTTTGGGGCAGACATTAGAGCCCAGCCACAAGAGGGCCCTGTTTTTTTTTTTTTATTATGGCCCCTGAGGGTGGGGCTGGCACAGCATGAGGTGCCAGGGATTGAACTGCATTCTCTTCTGTTGCCTAAGCTTTCCTAAGCAGGTGCTTTAGACCGCTGAACTGTCTCGCTGCCCCTACTATTGGAAATGTAGACACATTTGGAAGACCCAACAGCTCCAGGAAGTGCTGTCTCTTCTCCAATGGCGGACCCACTGCAGCCTAGGCAATGGAGTCTATGCATCCTAACTTGTGCTCAGCTTAGGTCACCTGCCCATGCGTCTTCCTGCTTACCCTAAATGCTGTGTTCATTCCTGTGTTGCTTTAAACACTACTTTAATTTTGATTTTATTTCCACATGGGCCTGTGTTGAACTAGAATATTGTATCTTAATACCACTAGTGAATATTTATGCCAACTGCTGTATTTAAAAGAAAAAAAAAACAACAACAAAAAAACACCTGCATTAACAGAGAAGACAGTCTACGCACATGGTAACTGTGGGTAGGGAAACAATTCCATAGAATTTTTCCTGATGGTTGAACTTGAATCAAGGTGGTTTTCACAGAGAAATGGTAGCATTAGAGCAAATGTGTCCTTTTTTTTTATAAATGCAGAACAGATTCATGCAGGTCGCACATACGAACAAGAACTTAGGAGTGCATTTGTATTAAGTCTGCAATCAAAAGGTTGCTTACGCTAAATTTCCATTTCCATAATTTTTTGAAAGAGTATACTCAATTGCTCCATCATTACAGTGAAATGGTCTGTATCTTTTGCTTACAGTTAATTAATTAATTAATTATATATATTTGGTACTAGGTCTTATTACCCATCTCAGGCTTGTGGTGCTCCTCCTATCTCAGCCTCTGTAGTCTCGGTGGCTCCTGAGGGCAGGGCTAGCATGGTCTGTCATGCTGAAGACTGAACCCGGGTCCCTGCATTTGCTGAAGCAGGCACTTAGTGTGCTGAGCTATCTTGCCAGCCCTTGCTTACTCTTTACAAAGGTAATGGATTTAGCTAATTAACAAAAAGGTACAGCACACTATGGAATAGGGGAAAGATAATTGAGATAGGCATAGTTTTAACCTTTATATCTGATACTTATGGCAAGATATATATATATATATATATATATATATATATATATATATATATATATAGTTTGGAACTAGTTATGTGTGGTCTACTTCAGCTTCCTGGAAACAATACTATCCATATTATCTATACATAAATGTTAGCTTAGAGGCCCAGCTAAGTAGCTCAGTGGATTAAAGTGCTTGCAAACAGGTGCAGGGGCCGGAAGTTCCATTCCCGGGCCTGCTGTGCCTGCCCCACTCCCCGGGGTGTGCTGAGACAGCAATTGAGATCGGGTATGTTGGCGTGGGCCTGTAATCCCAGCTCTTGGGAGGCTTTAAACAGGCGGATCACTATGAGTCTGATCTAGTAGTGAAACTCTGAATATCTTGTAGACCCTACCTAAAATACAAAAATAAACAAACAAACATGAATGAATGAACGAATAAATAAATAAATAAATAGATGTTACCGTAGGAGAGAATTACTGAATGTAATTTAAATTATCCATGTCCAAAACAGAACTGATCATTTGTGATAGGTTCTTGTCAACTTTAGTGATCATTCAGATGGTAAGTAGGGAATTTTATTGTACTCAGATCTGAAGATTAGAACAAAATTTAGTATATTGCTAGTTTTATTCCACTACTCCAAATAGTATTATATAATATCTCACTGTTCACTCACTGGTTTGATATGTTTTGTTATACATTCTTCAACAATTCATAGAAAATAAGCAGAACTGAAGTGAGAAAAAGAGAAAACTATTATTACTATTATTATTATTATTATCATCATTATTATTGTATTTTAGAGGAGAGTGGATCTACAGGGTCTCACTATATAGATTATACTCACAGTGATTCTCCTGTTTTTAGCTTCCCAAAAGCTGGGATTACAGGCAGGCTGGGGATCAAACCTCCAACCCTTGCATCTGCTTTAGCAGGTGCTTCAATCTGCTGAGCTACCTGGCCAGCCCGAGAAAACAAATAATGCATGTGTTTTAGTTGTCCACAATTCCACACGTGTGGCAGTGGTCAGTTGGCTAACGGTCACAGCTCAACGACCTGCTGAACTGGGGCGGAAGGCCTACGTGAGTGTCGTTGCCAACAACGGAGAAGGAGAACTGCAAGCTAGGGGAGGGCAGTGTGCTGTTGGTTCTCCGGGGGAAGCTTGTTGCACGGTTTTTCCTGAGATGAACTTGGCAGTTCTCCTCATCAGAGGAGCTCAGGGGGACCTCGCTGCGTGGCTGATGGCTGCGGCTCTCTTTTGGAGGGGCAGGGGAGCTGCGGGCCTTACACTGAGCGTCGCTCCCTGGCTGCAGTGCAGACCCTCAGCTGCTGGCACGGACCCTTTACTCCGCGGCGCAGACCTTCTAGCTCCCAACGCTGAGCTTGGGGCCTTCCCGGAGCAGATCCTTGACACAGACGTAGATGAGACACTGCTGTGGGCTTGAGGTCTCCAGTCAGACTCACAGGGGACCTTGCGACGGTCAGTGGGCCTCCAGCTGGACTCGTGTGGAACATTGCCGTGGGATCCAGGCCCCCAGTGGGATTCTTTGGGCCTCTAGTGTGAGGGAAGATCTCCCATATTCTATTGCATTTGATTCTTTGTGAAACTATTACAAAGTAATGCTATAATTATATGTCCTATGGTAGATCTTTTCATTGTAAACTTTTACAACAACTGGTAAGTCATGCAGGATGACTTTAGAAAGTGTTTAGAAAGTCCTCGGGTGGGCCCTGGAGCCCTGAGCGCTCTTGGCTGCGCACTGTCTGTCCTGCCCATGGGAGTCATGTGACCCGACTCTCTCTCTTCCTGCTCCTCCAGGCAGCTGTGGTGAAAGCCAGAAAAGTCACTTGTGTTAGAACCCCGTCAGCACCCACTGTGCTGGGCGAAAAGGAGGCTGCGGAGGAAGCGTGCCTCCTGCCCTCAGGAACCCAAGAGAGAGCTACCAGTGTCGTGGAACCTGGGGAGGACTAGGACTTGTCTGGCTCACAGGCATCCGGGAGGGACTCAGACAACATCTGGAACCTCCCTGCAGTATCCTGTCACTTTTGACAGCTTTTTAAGCAGGTGTTCTGCATTTTGCAAATGCAATATTTGGCATTGCTTCTTAAATGACAGAAGCAAGAGGAGAAACAAGAATACTAAACTGAATAACAATGGAAGTTAGGGGAATAAAAAAAATTAATCCAAGACTGTGGAGATAGCTCTGTGGTCTAATTAACTGCGTGGCAAGTGCAAGGTCGTGGGTTCGATCCCTGGTACCACATACAATGCTGGCCCCGAAATTGCACGTGGTGGTGCATGCCTGTAATCCCAGCGCTGGGGAGACTGAGACAAGAAGAGCTCTACAAGTCTGAACTGTGCAGCAAGACCCTGTATCCAAAGAAAATACCTAAATAAAGATAACCATAATAGATTAATAGTTCTTAATCGATTCCACATCAAGAAACACCTTTTCAATGCTAGCCATTAGTTGAGATAGGAGAACGCA
>PVKN010023430.1:0-14791 GCA_004027915.1 Capromys pilorides
GTGCAAATACCACATCTTTTTCAACCATTCTTCAGATGATGGGCATTTTGAATTACCTCACTTTAAGGTCTCAGTTTACTCATCTGTCATGTTACAGAGGGAAAAGTCCTGACTCCTTCCTCACTGCTCAGTAGGGATGGCTTGTTTGGGTCTGAAATGTCTCCCAAAGGGTCACATGTTTCAGTTGGGTTCCCAGCCCATGCTGCTTTTGGGGAGCAGATATAGCACCTTTAAGATATAGGGCTTTGTGAATGGCCTTGGCTTATCAAGGTCTTGAAGTTGAATGTGAGCTTCAATCTCTTCCTATTTCTCTACCTCTTTTGTTCTAGGCCATTGTAACAGGGGCATCTGGCTGTTCCCCACTCTGCCACCAGGATGATCTGCCTGGCCTCAGGATCAAGTCACAGGGCCAACTAACCATGAGCTGAAACTTCCAAAACTGTGAGCCAAAATAAGTCTGTTTCCTTTCTAAGCTGACTATCTTGGGTATTTGCTACCCAAGTGATGAAAAAGCTGACTAACATCACCTGCAAAAATAGAGACATTCATGTTGGGTGCCTATTGCTCTCCAGACAAGTGAACATTGTGGTGCAATAACTTAAAAAATGAAGTATGACACTTGTTCAACCTCAGTAAAGTCTGGGAAGATGCACCCTGGGCAATGAAAAGATACCAGTTTTCTTTTCCAGTAGGTGAATGTTAAAGTGAATAGTAATGTGTGTATTGGCAAGGTCCTGGGGAAATGGCACTCTCATAAAAGACCAGTAAGATATAACTGGGATATTGTCTTCATGGGGCAATTTGACATCAGTCTTTCTCTCTGGAATCCATTCTAGGGAAATATTTGTACCTGTTTCTGATAAGACATGTCTGTCCATGGTGGTTGAAGTATTGTGTGTATTTGGAGTGAGGCTGGGGGACCTGAACAATCCAAAAGGGAAATGTTTAATTAAACAGTTGCATGTGTGCAGCAGATTAAAAGAATGATTCCTGGGCATGTAATGATTGGATGGGAAGAGAGGAAATGCCAGAACCTTGCTAAGTGGAAACAAGTTGCAGAGAGACATGCAGGATGTGATGTCTGTCTGTCTGTCTCTACCATCTGTATGGACGCAGAGTACACGTACAAGGATGTACAAGAAGATAGGTGGACCCTACCTGTAAGAGCATAGCTCGTGGTCTGGAAGATCAAACAGCTCTTGATTACCTTTGTGATATGAAGGGCAGTGTCAAAGGACCTTTCTCCTTAGCCTTAGCTGTAATGAGTTACTTAGATGATGTTTTTTTCAGAGTACATTTTCTTGCAGTATTGTTTAGAAGCAATTTTTCTTTAGGTATCTCATATTTCTGTGTGTCTTGGAAACAAAGGAATTACTTGTTATTATTCCAGACCATCTTTTTTTAATTTTAAAAATTTTATTGCATTTTACTTTTAAAAGAATTTTAAGGGGAAAGGCCAGTGAGATAGCTCAGTGGACTAAGTGCTTGCTTAGGCAAGCACAGGGACTAGGATTTGATCCCTGGTACCACCTGCTGCACTTGACTGCCACCCTGGCCCCTGGGCCTGCTGGCACACGCCTATAATCCCAGCACTGTGGAGCCTGAAAATAGGAGAATCACTACTAGTCTAAGCTGTGTAGTGAGATCCTGTACCAAATATGTAAATTAAAAAATAAAGAATGTTAAGGGGATGCATAAAAGCACAAAGTTGTACATATTTCTCTTTATAGTTGTATTTATTAGTTGAGGTGCTATGTGATGTTTTGAGATACTAGGTGATTTTTTGATGCATTGTGCAATGTTTAAATCATGTTAAGCATATCCATCTCAATCATTTACCTTTATTTTATGGTGAGCATATTCAAAATCCTTTCTTCTAGCTTTCTGAAACATACAGTACAGAACTGTCCTCTATAGTCATGAACTGTGCCATAATGCTCTTACCTAGTTGTCACTGTGAGTTAGTACTCTGGATCAACCTCTCCCCACTCCTGCCTCCTCTCTACTCTCCCCAACCTCTGGTAACTTCCATCAACTCTCATCTCATGTAGGATCAATGATCACTTTAAGGATATTCATATACTAAACAGCTTTGGGAGAGAGAGGGGCTCTTCCTTTGAAGAAAGACAAATTTGTTTCCATTTAGTATAATATGGATGATACCTCTTCCTAAGGCTTGCTTCTTGTCCCTTTAGAAGATTGCCATCTCCTAAGCTAGGACTTCTCAGGTGTGATGCCAACCTGCTGTGTACACTAACCACCAGTAACCACCAGGTGTAACTTCTGTGTGACCCCTAGATTACTTGGGGGCCGAGGAAACTGATTCAAACATGATACTTACGATTTCTATGAGTAGCAAAATCCTTGGTCATTATCCAGGAGTACCACATCTTTTTTTTTTTTTTTTTTTTTGTCTTTTTTTGAGATAGGGTCCCACTATGCAGTTCAGGCTGGAGTTGAGCTCACTTTGTGAGCCCAGGCTGATCTTGAACTTGAATGATTCTCCCTTGCCCCAGCCTACCGAGTCCTGGGATTATAGGCGTGTGCCACCATGTCTGGCGAGCACCACATCTTCTAACAGCACCCAGGTAAGTGCTGCTAGCGAAGACCACAGACTCCTCATAGTTCACCTTATGAAAGAATATAGTATAAAAATTGAAGAGTTCGCAACATATATACCATTCACACATGGACTCATTTGTGCAACCAGGGCCAGGTTACAAAAATGAGTGCCTAAACCTCAGGGACTGTGGTTTGATCCCCGGCAACACATGCTGCACCAGCTCCACTCCCAGGGCAGGCTGAGCCGGCCATAATAAAAACAAAAAGAGTGCCTAGTATCATAGACACTTCTTGATCTCCTTTTTAGTCAAAGCCCTCCCAAAGGCCAACCCTATCTATCAGCATGGACTGCCTGTTTATGAACTGTATAAATAGCAAATCATGCCATATGCATTTTTCTATGGCTGGAGTTTTTCATGCAACAATATGTGCCCAAGAGTCATTCACATTATTACACTCAGAGCTTATCATAATCATTGCTGCATGGTATTTCATTGCATCAATAAATCACGATTTATGTATATAGTCTACTGTTGGCGTAGCTTTTCATTATTTCTAACTTTTTACTATGTGCTTATTAAAGGCGAGTGTATTTATGTAGTCCTCTGTGAGTTTTTATTATAGAATTTTCAAACATGAACACAAATAAAACCATGGTGTAATGATCCCATATACACCCAGGGTCCATCTCCAAGCATCAAGTTGCCATTTTGTTATCACTAAGTGAAAATTACAGTTTGGTAATGAATAAAAAGGCACAGGCCAACTTTACTCTCCCTTGACTTACTATTAAGGTAGAAGTATCGCATTCTCACCTCTATCTTGAGGTCTCTATGATCAAAGAATAACACCAACTTTCTCTTGTGGTAAACTATCACCATCTCATTCTCTTGGCTTGCACTCCATGCGCAGCTAGCTAATCTCAAGTTCATTTTCCTTGCCAAACCCTCTCCAATGAACTTGGCAGCTCTGCTTAAATGTCATTTTAGATGACATCTGCCTCATTTCTGCCTCCCTGGAGGCAGAACTTTGATGGAATTTGTGTACAAATAATCTGAAAGGAGTTACTCTTAGGACAATGAGTGAAAGGATGGAAAAACATCGTGGAACAGAAGAGAGGAGACCAGCAAGTGTGACATCAGCTAACAGTGGGTAGGATCCTGAATCTTCAAATGGCTTATCTCCTTCCCTCCTCTGAGGCTCATGTATTTTACCCCTAGTTGCTCATTGGGTTAATATGATGTCATTGATACATGACATTGTGACTCATGTGATCTCCTGCAGGATGTTCCACCAGCCAGGGTCTCTTTGGACTGTAGAGCACTTATCCATATGTCTAAGGGAGGGAACATTTACAACACTATGGGCTATGTCTACAAATATCTATAGTTGTCCACACCTCATGGGTACACATTGCTTCCAGTCCTCGTTCCTGACAAGCGTGGAAAGCAAGACATTCTCCTAATTCAGGGTGATGTGCTATGCTAGTTGGCTCCACCAAAGGTCCCACATCTGTGCAGCTACTCTGATTGTAGCTTTGACTTGGATGTCCACTATCATCTTCTAATATTTGACTTATATTGTAGGGCTGGATTGGTGAATTAAATGACAATATATTGGGGAAAACCTCTCCTATCTTTAGATCTTTAAGGATAGCATTAATTGCTGCCAGTCTCTGCAAATATACTGTTTTTGGTGAACATCTTGTTTGGGGCAGAGAGGGTTGTTTCTGAGGATTCATATAAACTTATTCACTATGACAGTTCACATTCATAGTGGTATAGTCTAATGGTACTGTCAAGGAAGTGTATGGATCTAGCAAACTCACAGGGAGGATAGTCCAGAACTCTATTTATACTTGACTTCCCCAATCCAGTAAGGGTTCAGAATGACATATTTTTGTTATGAGTATCTGTATTAGTCTGTTTGTGTTGCAGTAACAAAATATCAGGACCAAGTAACCTGTGAAGAACAGAAGTTATTGTTCTCATAGTTCTGGAGGAGTATAAGCCCAAGATCAAGGCTCTGGCAGATGGAATGTCTGGTGAGTACTGCCCTTGGCTTCTAGTCTGCCACTTCTCACTGTGTGACCTGACAGGAGATGACAGGGCCAGCCCGTCTAAAACCACTTCCTTAAGGGGATTAATTCCATTCCTGAGGGTAGAGCACTCATACCTTAATTGCTTCCCTAAAAGCCTGATCTTGTCATAGGATTGCAGTGGGGATTGAGTTTCCACATGAATTTTTGAGATATACAAACACTCAAACCATAGCAGAGCTATTTGACATGGCTCTGAGATTAGGAGTGGAGGCTGTTGTGTGCTATCTTTTCCTTCCTTCCATCCATCCATTTATCTTTCCTTCCTTCTTTCTTCCCTTTCTCCCTCCATCCTCCCTCCTCCCACCCTTCCTTCAGTCCTTCACTTCATGTTGGTGCTCAAAACCCAGGGCCTTGAACAGGCTAGCCATGTGCTGCTGTACCACTGAGCTATGCCTCTTTACATTTTCTTAGTGCTGTTTTAAAAGTGGGTAGAAATTGTCTTTTGATGAAATGCAATTTATCAATTGTTTTTCTTTTATGGTCTAGAGGTTCATGTCCTATCTGACAAATCTTTTCCTAGCTCTTGAAGATAGTCTTATATGTTTTCCTATGAGTTGATAATTTTAACTTTCTTAGTTAGGCCTATGACACACTTTGGTTTAGATTTTGTGCAAGGTGTCATGGTCCAAAATACTCCCTTAAAGTTTCATGTGTGTAGAAGTGGGGCTTTTGGAAGGTAATTGGACACTGTGCTCGTCAGTTGATTCATCCATTGGTGAATTCATAGCTTAGTGTGCTATTAGGAGATGGTTGGAGAGGGGTCACTAGAGGGGGTGACCTCAGGCCAGCTAACCAGGGACTAAACCCTCTGAATCCATAAGCCTAAAGCCTCTTCTCTATACTATGGGTGTCAGATATTTTACCCCAGAGATAGGAAAATGATTAATACAGATAGTGAGAAATAGGTGGTCACGAGTCATTTATTTATTTGTTTAACTCTGAGGATACAATATATTTAACTGGGCAAATGTGAACACTCATAGTCATCTGAAAGTTTCCTGTAATGTCAGTGCCTTTTGCTGTAGCAGAGTGTGGACTGTGACATTCAGAAGTTACGCACCTCTCCCCAATAGCTGTTGATCATGACAATTGAATAACAACCAAGATTCGCATCCCACAGTACTCACCCTGGCAGTGGCGGTGCTCTCAGAACATTTTGAGAATGCCCTTCCCTTCTCTTTATGGAGGGGAATCTCCTAAGCTTCTCTTTGTAAGTTCTTCCCTGCCCATCTGAGCAGCCTTCCTCACAGCCTCCCTGTAGAGACCCCTGAGCCCTCCTCCTCTGCCTCTTGGGGAATGTCAGCCTGAGGAGCTGTGGCACAGCTCTGCCTCCAATTCTACCTCCTGGCCTACAACCACATCTCCTCCCTGCTGTGGGTCCATAAGTGACTTCCTAAGACAGGGCATATGGCAGTAAACCTGGAAACACCACTGGCTCACTGTTCAGGAAGATTATCCACACACACATTTCTAGGATAAAACTAAATCCCCTTTGAAATCTGTTCATTGTTTATAACATCCAGTCTTTCTGATGAAAAGTCCCTGCCCAATCTAATCATCATTCCTCTGCAGGTGGAGACTCCATCCCCAGTGTGCTGAAAGTTCTTGGTGATCTTTTTATGCTCTGAGGTAGTCAGCAATATTTGTAGTGAAGCAGAGAGCAATTTGTCTCAGCAATGAGAAATAATAGATTTCAAGGTGTTTCCCACTATTCATTGAAAATATTTTCCTTTCTTTTATGGACAAATTAACTATATATTTGTGGGTTAAGTTATTGACTCTAGCTTGTCACATTGCTCTGTTATTATGTCTTAATGTTTATTACAACTCTTTAAACCTTCAAGGGTCTGTAAGTCTCACTTTATTCTTTTGGTTTTGGTGGTCTTTGCTGGTTTTAGTACTTTGCATTTCAATGCACATTATAAAATTCATATTGCTCATTTCTAACATAAAGCTTGCTGGGTTTGATTAGAGTTATTTTGAATGAATACTTTGGCTTGAGAAGAATTTTTCTATAATCTCGAGCCTACCAATCTATAGACATGATGCATCTCTCTACTTATTCATCTCTTTAATTTTTCCACAGTGTTATTTTATAGGAGTATAAATCTCTTGCCCATACTTTTTTTTTACATTCATTCATAGGTATTTGACACTTTTGATGTCCTTATAAGCAGCATTCAAAGAATCCATTGTCCAGGTGTTTACTGTGGGTATACAGAAAAATGATTATTTGTACATGTGGAACTTACCTAATAGCCTCATTCACTTTATTCATTCATTCTAACAGATTATAAACATCTTGTTTTATTTTCTAAAAAATTATTTATTTATTTAGTGCAGGGTCTCACTATGCAGCTTTGTACTTGTATCAATCCTCCTGTCTCCCCCTACTCAGCACTGACATTACAAGCGAGTGCCACCACACCCAGTTTTGGTGGCTGGCAGGTCAAGCCCAGGGTTCTGGAGCCAGCACAGCATGTAGTACTAGGGAATCAAACCTGAATCCTTGTGCTTGCCAGGCAGGCACTTAGACTGCCGAACTGTCTCTCCAGTCCAATATCTTCATTTGTAATATGCACAATCACGTAACATTTGAATGAAGACAAAAGTATATCTTTGATTCTTTGCTTTGTCAAGTTTTAATATTTGGTTTTATGTTATTTGTTTTTCTTAAAAATGTTTGTTGCTTCTTGAAGGTCTTTGTTTTCAGTCTCCACTCTGGGAATTCTGCAGTAGTATAGTTTGTCTCCAGAGTTTCACAGGTAAGATGTAGAACAGAGGGAACCCTCTTCTTTTTTGACTTAGGTGTTAGTCATCAAAAGAGTGAAGACTTTGCAGCATGAGGAGAAGACGAGGGGAGAAGGTAGAGATTTGGGATTTGGACATATTGAATTTGAGAGGCCAATTATACTGTTTGCTAGGGCATCAGCAAGCTAACTGGCACTTAGCTGACTAGGTGGTCAGCTGTAAGTGTGCAGAGGGACACATGGGTCAAGAAGGTGTCACCCATAAGAGAGGGTAGAAGCACAAAGAACAGGCAAGAGGAAAGTGCCTAGGAGGGGAGCACACCTGAAAATATCCATTGATTTTGCTAACTAGAATATCACTTGAGAGAGTAGATGGAGTACAATTATGAAAGTTTTCTCAGGCTTACAGTGCAGAGCAAACAAGAGTATGAATGTTTTGGGGTGAAGTTTGATGTCAGGCTGGGGATTGTGAAGCGGACAATAAAAAATAATGGAGAAATACAAGTGCAGAGTGGATTATTTTTTCTCCAATGAAAAATATTCTGAAAATTACACTTGCACAGCTTAAGAAAGCTTGTAAGTGCAGCAGGACTTATAATATAAAGCAAAAATTCTCTCAAGCACTTGAAGTAGTTTTTGACTTCCTGTCTTTTCAATATGGTTTTGTATAATGCTATGTTTAGGAAGGTTCCCACAAGCTCTGGCTTCTTCTCTTGCCACATTTCCTGCTGAACCTGTCACATTAGCCTTTCCCTCCTCATCTTCTAAGTTTTGAGAGCTAGGTCTGGTGTGTTTTCCTGCAGATTCTTTTTTCACCAACTTTTCCTTCTATATGTTTCCTGATGTTAGCCACTGTGCGTATGTTGCTCTTGCTCTGTGTGCACAGAAACTTTCACTTCCTATAAATGAGGCCAGACAGTTCCATGTCAGTTTTCTGGCTGTAAATATTTTTTTTTCCTTTTTGGATCAGAATGCATTTTTCATCTTCCATTTAATCTGCATCACTTCAATTAAAAGACAGAAAAATAAAACCTACATGGGAACCCTGGATGTGCGAAATGGGAGCCTCATCAAATATTAAGCCATACGCACACGTACCCAGATGCATGTTCAGAACAAACTCAACACCTGAGTCTTTCTTTTATCCTAGTAACAAGGGTGAAAGACTCTTTGAAATCCTCCCTGGATTCCATGTAAATGACCAAGGCAGTTAGGTAGCAATGATCTTCAAAGCAGGCACCCTTCCAACAAATGTTTGCATTGATTTCATTATTTCTAAAGACTGAATGATGCCAGGAAGAACAAAGAGATAAGGCAAAAATCAACTCTTTGATTGCCCCTTGTGTGTTTTAGAATGAGAATATTGTATTTGATCAATCTCTGGTGATTCAGGGAATTTTAGACATTTCCTATTGGGGTTGGGGTGAGAACTAGAGCTATCAGAGGGTTTGGTGGGCAGCACAAGGCCCAGCTGTGCCTTGGGTCAGGGATCTGTTGTTTGCCTTTACTTACGACATCAAGGGATTAAACTGCCTAACACAGGGTGAGAGGCTGGGGTTGAAGCTCAGGGGTAAAGCAAGCACTTAACATGCATAAGGGCCTGGGTTCCATCTCAGCCCGCAAACCAAACAAATAAACCAAAACTGAAACACAAGCAAAAACTACATGAAAAGCTGAAGACAACCAACTGGTTATATCTTGATCTAGTATCAAGCAACTCTTTGTGGTTTTAAAATTGTAATTATTATTATTATTATTTTTTTTTTTGGTGGAACTGGTGTTCAAACTCACAGCCTTGCACTTGCCAGACAGGCACTTGTGCCATGGAGCTATCTCCCTGGTCCCTAAAATTGTAATTCTTTAATTTTTAATGTCATCTGTAATATTGACAGCTTTGGTATTTCAGTTGAAAGAACAGTCTCCTTGTAATAATAAGAAATACATTCCCCAAATAATTCCACTAAACCCTGAAGTTGATTCTCACAGCCCCTCCAACTTTTCAACATGTTGGGCCCATCTCAAAGGCATCCCTTAACCAGGGATACAGGGAGCTTTCATACACAGGTGGAGAGGTGAGAGTGGGCTTTCAACATGTGTGACATAGAAATGAAGAAAGGGCCCTGAATGCTTCTCCAGGCACTTCTGAGCAACTGAGCAAGGAAGGTGGGGGACTAGCTAAGTCACAGTGCTTGGGAAGAAAGCCAGGGTTATCTGGAAGCGGTACTAATTGATCAAGGAGACTCTTCTCATTATGTAGAAAATTACCTTGATTTCTAAAGATAGGTGTGTTTCATACACTGTTGAGAAAACTTACAAATATGGCAAGTGATGAGAGATTAAATAATATACAGTATCCAGGAAAAAATTATTTCATTATTTTGATCTTAGGAGAGGAGACGCAAAAGCACCTGGAGCTTTAATTGTTTTGGCAAGAGGAATTCATATGTTAGTCTATCCAGTGACATAATTTTGGAGAATAACACAAAGTCACTCAATAGAAATACAGTATGAACCAGACTGTAATTTATATTTTCAAGTTGCCATATCAAAAAAACCTAGAAAGAAACAGGTAAGATTAATTGTGGGAATATACTTTATTTAGCACAATATATTAAATACATTTTCTTCTCAACATGTAGTCAACATAAAATTATTAATATCTTACTTATCTCTTTTTGTTCTAAGTTTTTGAATTCCAGCATGCATTTATACTTTAAGTACATTTCAGTATGGACACTGAGTTGATTGAAATGAAATGTATTCTTAAAAGTTGTCTTTAACATAAAAATATTTTTGTACACTGTTAGGTTTATTTATTTATTTATTTGTGGGACCGAGGTTCAAGCTCATGACCTTGCACTTGCCAGAGAGACACTTGTGCCTTGGAGCTATCTCCCCAGGCCCTGTACACTGTTAGTTTTA
The DNA here is from genome assembly GCA_004027915.1 of Capromys pilorides. NCBI lineage: Eukaryota > Metazoa > Chordata > Mammalia > Rodentia > Capromyidae > Capromys > Capromys pilorides. The sequence continues at coordinate 10,336 of PVKN010023430.1, forward strand.
AAATTTAACTGAAATTTAAAAAAATACTAAGATTCAGTTCTGTGGTCACCCTGCCCCCCACCATTCAGTCAGCTGTGGCTGCTGTTGGCCATTCTGGAACACATAGCTGTCATTAGATGGCACCCTTCAAGTCTTGATTCCATCCTGTCACTAGGCCTCCAGCAAGGATGTCTTGGTTGGAAGATACATAGTGCCTTGGAGTCAGCAGAGTATGGACTAAAACCTCCACTAACTGTGAGCTAAATAAATGTTTCCTTCCCTAATTTTGGGTGTCTGTATTCTGTCCCAGCAATGGAAAAAAGTAGCTGAGAGAGAATTTGGTACCAGTGGGGTGGGATTGTTGATGTGACTATAACTGACAATGTGGATTATAAGCTTTTGGGAATGGCTTATGGGAAGAGATAGGAAAGATTTGCAGAGGTTGCTTATTAGCAAAGAGCTGGAATACCTTTGGCTCTTCTGTATAGGAGATTCTACTCAGAGCTCAGAAGACCAGAATGCTGATAGAAAGCCTGCCTGTAAAGACCAGGCTGGTGAGGTTTCTGCTGGGAAACAGGATGGCAGTGGTTTTTGGACTCCACATGATTTGAGTTATTGCTTGGCTGAAAGTTTTCTGCATTTTGCTCCTGTCCAGAGACCTTGCCTGAAACTGAGATTAAGTGAGTGAACTAGTTTATCTTGCAAAAGAAATATCAAGGCAGTTGCATGTTGAGGCAGTGGAATGACTATTGTTGGGGCTTTTAGTTAGATGTATGGTGAGACTCAAGAATAAAGATCCCAGCAGGATGACTTAAAATGTTGTGAGTTTGGTCAGAAAAGAAGCACCAGGAAGGCTGTGGACTGCAAAGATGGAACTGAGATCTCCATTGCCAAGGAGGAACAGGAGAGTAGAAAAGATGTTCTGAGAGCATCACAGGATGTGGCTGCCCTTTACAGCCTCAGAATCACAAGGGTAAGGGAATTTGCTTTGAGGAGAAAGCTGCAGAGCCCCATGTTCCAGAATGGAGATGGTGGCCACACCAGATTCCAGGTATAGAGTGGCATTGATATAGAGAATCCAGGTCAGAGTGTGCAGCAATCTAGGTGCTTGACTCCTACAGCCAAGAGAGAAGAAAACCTGGCTGCTATTCCAGCTGGCAGCAGACCTTTCCATCATCCATGTGGCATTGGTTTTATGTGCATTCAGAATGCAGGAATTCTGAGGTTAGGAAGGCTTTCACCTAGATTTCAGAATGCCTAGGAAACTGGGAAGTGTGCCGGGAAGTGTGCCTTTGAAAACAGGCAATGTGCAAAGCAGAGGCTAAGAAACCTATTCAGTGGAAACCCCAGAAGTTTGGAAAAGCCAGAAATGTGGATTGTCTGAGAAAAGCTGCAAGGAGAGAGAAAAGCCAGTCCCAGAGAGAAGCCATGGGAACAACCAGTGGAAATGCTGTAGGAGTGGAGCCATGTAAGGTTTTTGGAGCTCACAACTCATTACGGATTGTTTTGGATGTTCCACATGGAACTACAGGACTTAATGTTTTCCCTTCTGGATTTTGCACTTGCTCTGGTCACAGTGATTTGTGTCCTGCTGTGAATGCCTTTTGGAATGATAGTATTTATCTTGTACCACTGAATGCAGGAAGTGTTCAACTTTTCATTTGTACAAGGCTCACAACTAAGAGCTTGCCTTAGATCTTGGAGGAAATTTGCGACTTGGACATTTCAGCAGTGCTGAAACTGTTAGGACTTTGGAAACTCTTGCAGATAGACTAAATGACTTTATGTAAAGGGATGTACATGAGTTTTTTGGGGCCTAGGGGCAAAATGGCATGGTTCTCACGTAATACAATGTTGACAGACTTAATAGTGATTCATAAGGATTGTTAAAGCTGTGCTGTAGTGTCCAAGGTGTGAAATGTTAATGAGTATGTCATTTTTATATCTGGAGATTGGTTTAAAGATGCATATTTGTACTTGCCAAGTTGACAATGGGTGCTTTGTGGTAGCTGATACACTGAGTCAACTTGGCTGGATTAGCTTACCATGCCCTGGGGCAAGGAGGCACCATCCTGGGGGGTGGAGCAGGGTGGGCCACATCAGGGCATGGAGAGGCCTGTTCTAGAGTTAGTCAGTACTTAAAGGGTATATAAAGATGTTGAAGAAGGCTTCTGGGTGTCACTTCTTTGGAGCAGCTTGATTGACACAGCTGCGCCACTTCAGAGGAGTTTGGATCTTTGCAGCAGCCACCACCACTTTCTTGAGAAGCTCCAATCTTCACAGTTCATGTGGAAGGAAGAGAGAGTCTTGATAGATACCATAGCTGCTGCTTCTCTTCCTGTTTGTCTCTGTTTTCTGCTGCCATGAACTGCTGCTGTTTGCCTTGGAGCCAGCAGAGTATGGACTGAAACCTCCACTAACTGTGAGCTAAATAAACCTTTCCTTCCTTAATTTTGGGTGTCAGGTATTTTGTCCCAGCAATGATAAAAAGTGGCTGAGGCACATAGCTTGTGGGCATCATGGCTATTAGGGGCTTCCAAAATTGCTGTGTGGTAGCCTTAATTGGGGAGATCAGCATGGGACTGTATTTGGAGAATGGACCTTTAAAGATATAATTAAGGTAAACAAAGTCATATGGGAGGGGGCTAATCCATTTTGACTGGTGTCCTTATAAGAGGTAATTTATATTAGCATACACACAAAGGGATATCTGTGATACTATACGCAGTAGAGAGACCACAAGAAGGAACCCTGAACAGAAGAAGGAAAGAGAGGAGCAGGAGAAGGAGCAGAAGGAGAGAGGAAGAGCAGGAGAAGAGGAAGGAGAGAGGAAGAATAGAATGAGCAAGAGGAGGAGACGCAGGAGGAAGAGGAGAAAGAAGCCAATCCGGCAAGTCCAGGAGAGACCTCAGCAGAAGCCAAGCCCTGATATGTGGTTCTCTGACTCCTGGCCACTGATTGGGATAATGAACTCCTGCTGTAGAAGTCACCTAACCTCTAATGTTCGTTATGATAGCACTAGATAGCTAAGACAATGACCCAATATGGAGAGAGAGCAATACAATTTTATCCAGATTCTTTCTTTCCTGTTTCAGAGGTGTCACTCTTAATTGGCCACCAGCTTCACATTCCAGTGTTCCACAACTCCCTCAAACTTGTCTTCGGAAAACCCATTTTAGGAAAACACAAGTGTGCAGGGTACCTTTAGTTTTGTTTTGAAGTGTATCCATATGTGAGTCCTTTATGAGTGGTGGCCCGGACATCCTGTGTGTTCTCCATTCTGGAGGTGGCCTGGGAGTGAGTTATCCTGAAAATCAGCAGCACAGAGCTCTGAGCGTCACCATGAAGCCTCTGTGCCCATTAGGCAGGCCTCTTGCTTCTGCTCATCACGACAGCCAGGCTCTTCATGATTGCTAAAGTTTGTTAATAGCATTTGTGTCTATGCTAATACAATCAGAAAATTATGCCAACCATCTCTTTCCTGCCAGAGAGAACAGGGTGATCAGCCATTAGTGATTCACACTGATGAGTCTCTGCTAATTGCACAGAATGTAATTAGTGATTATATAATATTTGAGCTCTTGCAACTGTCATTAATGTCCACGATTCACCAGAGATGGGCCCAGCTGAATGGAATATGATTGCTGCATGTGAAATCTAGTTAATCCGAGGTATGTTAATCAGCATGGGATGCTCTTTCGGCAGTGGTTAAAAGCACTAGTGACCTCAGAAAAAGCCTCTGCCACCCACCCTAGTCTAAACTGCATACAATAGAGATCCCTTTCAAAGGAGGAATTTAATAATTAAATGGCCTGGAAAACCCAGGGCCAGAGTTATTATATGGTTTTAACCCACTTAGATGTATCTGTAACAGATATGGTGATCAAAATGCTATATTGGTGCTGGCTTTAATTTATGATACATTTGACTACTGACTCTGAGTGCATTGTGTGTTAAAAGTTATGGTGGTTTTGGTACCTGGCTAAGAAGAACTGGATTAAGAAATGGCACTTTGGCTGGGCTGCTGCTCAGAGGCAGAGTATGTATGTAGCATGTGTCAGCTCCTGGGTTGGAGTGCCAGCATACAAATAAGAGGAAAAAATGATTTTATAGAAGGAAAGATGACTATAATGACTCAGATCTCTGTTGGAATGAAGTTGTAGAAGAGACAATGTAAAAGGTTGAGTGTCCCTTATTCAAAACACTTCTCAAAAATGTTTCGAACTTTGAAAAATTTTTTTCTCATATTTTAGAGCATTTGCATGTGCACAGTGAGATATTATGAGACTAAACAAATAGCTCATGCATATTTCATATATGTGATACACACACAGGCTGAAGGTAGGTTCATATGGTACCTGTAGAGCACATGAATTTTGAATACAATATGTGGTGTTGGGAAGGATTTCACACATGTAGTATGATGTTATGCAAAAGGTTTTGAGGTTTGGGACAGTTCAGATTTCTTTTTACTTTT
>PVKN010023431.1:0-14794 GCA_004027915.1 Capromys pilorides
TTCTCTTTGTAGGTGATCTGTTTCTTTTCTTTGACAGCATTTAATATCCTGTTCTGAATTTCTGAGATCTTGCCTATTATATGTCTTGGTTTAGATTCATTTTGGTTATGGCTCATTGGGGTTTTATATGCCATTTATTTATATGCCATTTCATTTATCTGTATGACAGGTTCTCTTCACAAATTTGGGAAAGTTTCTTCTATTCTGCAAATATTCTTATGATACTTTTGTTGGCTTCTGCTTTTTTGTTGATACCAATTAGTCTTATATTGTCTTCTTTGCATCACATTTTTCCCTCTCATATAATTAGAGCATGTTGATTTAAAAAATGCCTGTGGAAAAGTAGCCTAACACAGGCGGTTAATGATGATCCATTATGCCTCTATATGAACTCAACACTGCAGTAGATGCTTGAAAACAGACTGAGCACAATCTTGCAGCTATTGCATTGTTATTCCTTGGTTGCTTGTTACTTTATAGAGATCTTTATTTTCCTGATCACTAGCTGTAGTGCTGTCATCTAGGTCTAGAAAATCTATCTTTAGTTTTATTCCAGTGGTTTTGCCATATTTCAATGACATTTTTAATTTCCTAAATATCTCTTTGAATTTGTCGTATGCATTTGAATTCTTTCCTATATTCTTCATTCAAAATTTCTATCAATTTCCTACGTTCCTCATTTTTTTTAATCTAAGTCTTCTTTACATATGCTGAGCAATTCTGTCATTCTTTCATGGCAGTTATTTTTTTAAACCAGAATAGTAAAATGGTCTTTGTTTGAAGGATACTGTTTTTTAATGTCAGAGATTCTTGGTTTGTGTCTGTTCCAAGATCCTACCTTCCCAACTAATTGAGAGTGAGATGTTCTTTTCTGTTTGGCTCAGTCTGCAGTCTTCTTATGTAGGGCTTTGGTAATATTATTACCACAGAGCTTCCCAATATTGTTACATAAGAGGGAAAAACTGATTTCAACAGCTATGACATCCTAGCTACAGTAGTATGTAGTACAACTAATAATAAGTACAATTTAGAAACTGGCCGTACTCACTATTGATTTTGTACTTTGGATCACAGAAGCCAAGTCTATAGTATACAATAGAACCAACTGTAAATTAGGAGTCTATATGCAAAATGTTTCCCTTCTTAGAGTGGATTCACGCTGGGTTGCCCCAGGCAAGTGGGTTGCCTTGTCCTGAGCACTTCCTGCACAGCCCTCCTGACCTTCAGGGTAGGAGTATGGGCCAAGCAGCATGACTCCTCCACATCAGGACCCCCCGAAGGCAGAGGGGTGGCACGTGGGTGAAGTTTATCCCTGCCAGCATGGCTTATGGAGGTTCCCAAGGCTCACCATCACTCCACTGACGGTGGTGAAGTTTTCCCCCCTTCTGAGAAACTCACTGAAGCTGCTGAGCTCTGGAGGCTCACTGTTGCTTTTGCTCCAATTGAGGATTTATTTGATAAAACATCAAAATAATATAAGCTAAGACAATATGGCGGGGAAATGCTACCTGTTTTTTTCAATATGATGTAATAATAGCAGTTTTTATCACTTTCACATTATAAAACACAGAAATTAGTTGGATGTGAGTAGTGTTTTCCCTTTTTTGTTTTCCATTTGGAAAGCTTCATGGGACTTAATTTGGTTGTCTTAAAAGTAAAAGCCATGTGTTTTGTTTTATTTTGTTGTGTTTTGTTGGTACTGGGGATCAAACTTGGGACCTTATGTTTGCCAGGCAGGTGCTGATGCTGCTGAAATATTCTAAGAATAAAATTCACCAGAGAAGACTATGCAAGACTAATGGTATTATTCAATAGAATGTAAGAATAATATAAAACCAAGCAAATTGCTATGATTAAAGTAATATTTAAAGCATTGACCTATGAAAGAAGAAAAATAAAGCAAGTAAGTATCAGTTAAGTTCCCCCCAAAGTATTCAACTGGTAAATGCTACAACTAAAGTATTAATTTATCACTGAAATTATCAATAGCATTGCCATTCCTTTTCGAAAGTCTTGGCGATAGTTCCTGCCTTTGAGCAGGCTCTAATCTATAAAGAAAGCACTAAGTGGAAAACAGAATAAAATACACTAAACTGTATTTCTCTTTTTTATGCATTTAGTATAGGAGATACAAGGTCTACAGGGTCTCACCATGTATATCAGACTCATAGTGATTCTCCTGTGTTCAGTCTCCCAAGAACTAGGATTACAGGCACATGCCACCACACCCAGTCTCAGTAATTGGCCCAGTGTGCCCCAGGGACAAGGCCCACAAGAAAGAGTGGGAAGGAACTCTGTTGCTGTGCTCTGCCTAAAGGCTCTTTACACCGCTGAGCTGTCAGGCCGGCCCTGTATTTCTTTCCTGAGCACCCCATTTTGTTTGCTAGCTAGATGACTCCCTTGTTAGCTTTTGAATTGATATAGTTTTCACTGAAATTTTATTCTATGTTAGAGCAAAGTCTTACTTTGCTCTTTGCAATAAAGAATTTAGGAATCAACTGTGCGAAAACACCACAGATTTTAGTTTGCACTTAAAATATGAAAGATTTTTCTTTTTCTTTAAAGGGATGGAAAGAACTCGAGATAAAAAGAAGTGGTTTCTGTATAAATGACTATAGCTCAAAGCAGCCTATCAAGCCTTGCCCTCTACAGTCTCAATGCTAACAAAGTGACACCACTGGCCTTTGATGATTTGTGGCAGTCATTGCATTTCAATTGTCTGAAACCAGCATTACCCTCCAGCATCCTCCTCCTAAGCAGGAAAAGACATTTATCAGCTCTGCCTGATGAGGCCTGTGATGACTCAAAGGCTGGCTGACTTGCAGATCTATGGGTGCTAGGACCTGTTGCCAACTCTTTTGCAGAGCAAGTTTTCTGGCATAATTTAATGCTATACACACACAACTCCATGTCCAATAATAGGAAATTATAGCTCCATTTGAAAGTTTAGATTATAAAGTATAGTGTGTTTATGTTTATGCATATTTGAAATAAATTAGTGTTAGATGCAAACCTCTAGGATAAAGATTTATGTGTGGTCTATGGATTTCCCAAGCATTATACAATACCGCAGCAGAGGAAAAGTGGGAAAAAAAGAAAATTGCATTGTGTTAAAATATAGGGATGGTGTCAGAAATAAGAGGCCCAAAGATTCTCATAAGTGTTAAAATACTGCTTTTGTGTGTGTTTGGAGAATAGTGGGTAGTATACTTCAGATTTTTACTGTATGTACTGTTTGGGATTGATTTATATATAAACATTACTTCAGTGTGCTTATGTTTCTAAAGCAGAGAAGTAGAAAACTCTTGACAAAATCAAAGAAATCAATTCAGCAATTATTTGTTTGTTTGTTTATTATTTTCAGAGTATGTATTATTTATGACCAGGGATACAGCTCAGTATTACAAGTTCCTGCCACAGGGTCCTGAGTTTCACTCAGGGTACCAAAACAAAAATAAAAAAGAAACCAAAACCAAAAACAAAAACAAAACAATAATTAGAGTGCATACTATTTAACATTGCTCTGGTTTCTAAGGCAATGGGAACAATATGTATGTGAATAAAATCTCACTTGAACCTACAGACTTGACAGATAAAGTTAATAAATATTAAAATGCACCACTGAAAATAGTCAAGGACAAAAATGTACAATTCTGAGTAGCTATATTGTTTCCTTTGGCAGATTTCCAGTAAGACTTGGACTTTAAGATTTATCCAACTCCAAAACCAGAGGAGGTCCCTTAAAGCTACGAAGAAGATCCTTGATTCACCCCATCTACTGGGTAAATTGCAAGTTCATCTATTTTCATTTTAGGAGAAGAAGAATGTTCATACACATCAGTGACAAGCACAAAGGAGCTTATTAGGCAGAATGTGAAAAGTGTATTCTAAAAAGGAAATAGTGTGTGGTCTTAAAACAGAGAGAGGTACATTACGGCCTAGAGCTAGGTATATTTAGGAAAATTGGATAGCGTCCCTAAAATAGATTATCTAGGATATGCATTTTGCGTCTACAAGGTTTACTCATTTGGTGGATTGCAATGCACACTATTCACTTATGTTTGATGTGGAGACATGCTGTCTTCTTAACAGAGTGTTTCATGAGAAGGGAGGTGGGTAGTGGTGTGGGTCATAGGTAAAAGACACAGACCCAAAGCTCAGTGCTCAGGCTTATTGTCTTTAAGGCCCAAAAGGGGCCTTAAACCCTTTTTCTGGGTTTGTGTTCTGAAGTTGCAGTTTCTTATTGAAAGTATAATTTTAAACTTATACTTTCTTTGTCTCTGACCTGCCTATCTTCATTACTTCTATCCTAATTCAGCATGATTGAGATCAATACATTAAACTTCCTCTGTGAGTTGTTACACCACAAGTATCAAGAATAATGAGCAAGATAGAGCATGCCCCAGCCACAGGATAGAAATGGCATCAAGGTGTAGGTCTCTAATTTCTGTCGCCTTCTTTTTCATGATTTCTTTCACTCTGACACTGTACTAAATTCATGACCAGTTTCCTACTACTTTTCTTTACTTCTTGGAAAATTCTTTCAATCAGTGTAGTTTCTGAGAAGCCCTCCCACACTAGATAGCAAGGAATGACTATGCCCTTTTCATGTCCGCCTCAATGTTTTCTTCTCCAATACTAAAATGTAAATGTCTTCCTTTAGCATTTAGGTAGTGCTCACTAAATATCTATTGAATAAGATACTCAGAGAGAGTTCTTTATTCGTATAGATAGCCTTTATTCCATTTTCTTTAATGCTTTTTTTTTTTTTAATTTTATTTATTTATTTGTTTGCTTGTTGTGTTTGTTTGTTTCTTTATTTATTCATTTTGTGGCTGGCTCAACCTGCCCTGGTGGTGGCGCTGGCGCAGCATGTGGTGCCGGGGATCGAACTGCAGTCCCCGCAGTTGCCTGAGCCCTCCTGAGCAGGCGCTTTAGACCACTGAACCATCTTGCCGGCCCGCCTTTATTCCATTTTCAATCCTTGTGTGTCCGTCCACAGTGTGCAAAGCTTGAAATCTTTAGACTTAGGCATCAGAATGTTGTTTTAAAAAAATAAAGATGAAGTAAGTAGTATACACCAAGGTTGCAGTTTTTGATGTCTGCAGGATGTCCAAGAACTATGGATTTCAGGTAAAGGCAAGATTGTTTCTCCTCACAGAAAATGCTATTTGGTAGAATAGATTTAGTAGGTGCCAACAGTGCCTTCGATGTCTTTTACCAGAATTCCCCAGAAGTGTCCTTCCTTTGAGAATGGTCCGCATTAGCCTCTCATTTGGAAATGCCCTTTTCTCCACTGTAATCTGCAGCCACTAGCTAATTTCTAGAGAAGGCAAACACTGTCCTTATTGGCTCTACAAGGAAGCCCACTAATTTCATGCTGTCCTAGTTACTCTTCTCTCATTACTGGGACAAATACCCAACATACAAACTTAAGGAAGGAAAGGTTTATTTAGCTCACAGTTACTGGAGGTTTAAAGACACTGTCCCTGCTCTGTAGGGTCTGGAGGAGAGTTTGGGGCACTGCTGTGTTTAGGACGTTTCACTTCATACCTCTAAGAGGGGCCACCAGACCTGGGGGAGGGAGGCACAGGCTGTCAGTTTAATGATTCGCGCCTCTCTGGTCACACCCCTTAAGGCCTGCCCTGGTCCTCTGGCCCCGCCCCTCGAGCCACCCACTTGACAGACCCATGATTTCCATGGGGCTTTGAGAGGACAATTAGATACAAACCATAACACATGCCCTTAGAGGTCCCTGCAAAATTATGCTAAGGCTAGACTTTAGCTGGTCCTGTGATTCTTAATTTTCTTGTGTATTTTATCTAAAGGGCTTTTGAAACAGATTACTATGTCATACATCCAGGGATTTTAATTCAGAAGATTGAAGCCTAAGAATTCTCACTGTAGTAAATTCTCTGGGGCTGATATTGGCAGTCTGGGGACACAATATGAAAATCAAACTGAATCCGTCCATTTGCGTAACTCCTCCATTTGTCCTTACCTGCTTTTGTCACTCTCTTACACTGTTTACCTGGCAATAATACTCTTAGTTCATTTGCAAAAGAATTTCCACATCAATCTTTGTTTCTAAAGATTAGGACCAAAACAATAGTCTATATCAAATTAGACTTACATTATAAAATTTAAAAACAATGCCTTTTGTGTATGCATGTACGAATGAATGTAAGTACACATAGTAAAAGCAGGATGTGGTCACAGCAGAGAGAGTGACAGCTCTGAGCTCCATATGTTCTTTAGACAAGTGAAGTTATGTGACTATAATAACCAAGACATCACTGGTTTAATAGTTCTCCTTCCCAGCATTGCTTCTGTGACTTTTCCAGTGGTTAACCACTACAGCACTATGAAAAATCCCTACTTGGTAAGAGCCATACAGGTTAAAGAAAATGCTAGGACAAAGGAATAGAAACAAAAGCACCTCTGCCATTAATGTTAACCTGTTAGATGGGCTGCAAAGCAGTGTTGTACATGATGTCTCATTTCTGAGAGCTAACTGAAAATGTTCTTGCAGAAATTAGAGGTAACCCCCTTTTGCTCAATCCTGGAGAGCAATCAAAGGCTGCAAAGTTACCACACTACTTTAAAAATTATTCTTTCTTCTGAGAACTAAACTGTTATTTCTGAATCAGGCCTAACTACTTTTTCCTGTTTGACCTCAAGTGAATTTTTACAGGCATCTTCATGACTCATGGAAATGTACTTCCTAAGGATTCACTTTTCTGATTTTTGCACATCTTCCTACATCTGAGGTGTAAACTCTATATCAGAAGTTACATCTCATAGCTGTTCATCCTTGAGGTATTGACTTACAGTGATATTCCAAATAAAACAAAAACGTAGAAGTGAAATGAAAGGTAAAACATACCATGCTACATGTGCATTGGCTGTGCATGCGTGCAGTTCTCAGAATGCCAGAGCAATTTTTCATCAACTTTTTGGTTGTGAGCACCATATTTTGTGAGTAAAAACATGTGTTTTTAAATGCTGAAAGGCAATTCAGTATGTATTTTCCCTTCTCACATGACTTCCTCAGGATTCTAATCATTCCAAGAATGTAGTGACATTTTTAGTTTCCATATGTGTGATCATGCAGTTCTTTTCTGCCTTTAGTTTATTTGACTTATGGCAACGTCTTCCGCATTCCTTCATGTAGTCAGAAACAGCAATATCTCCTTCAGTAACCAGGACTTGGAGAGAGGAAGTTGAGTGAAATAAGCCAAAGGACACAACACTGGAGTTATGTGAGATTAGAAAGCCAATGTAGAGTTTAAAGTCTATGTCTCATGTTATCCTGCATGTTGACAGTTTGCTAAAAATTAGTTTTTAGGTGCTGCTATCATCAAATATGAAAAAGCCAGCTATGGTACTTGGTTGCTGGACTTCAATTTATCTGTGCACCATTTACAAGCAAAACTCAGATGAAAGCTAGTGAGAAGGAAATCAGTTTTACTTAAGGCCATCAACCTGAAAAGATGTCTGCACTAGTTTTATAGTTTCATGGAAAAGAACATCTGAAGAAACTTAGAGACACAACAGGGCTTTTGTAGGGAAGGAAAAGAGGTGCAGGAAGACAGTGCATAGGAAGGCTATGTGCTGGGTAGGCACTCTTCATGAAGGACATGGAGCTCTTTGTACTGTCTGATCGGAACACTGAAACCAAACTTAAACTGCTGGGACTAATTCTTGCGACTCTGTAAACAAAGGTCTTTCTTTTGTTGAAGCACAACCTGACAGTACTTTACAAGTATTATGTTAGTTGATGTGCCAAACTAAAGACAGTGAGGCATTGCACACTTTGAGGTAATCCGAACAGCACCCCTGGCATATCGAGTTTTGTAAGTTTATAGAAAAATTAGCAGTCAACATTTTAATCATTCACCTGTAACTTTTCTTTATGATTAGAGTGCCAGACAAAAGGAGTGAAAATAACTTTGCAAAGGACAACTCCAAAAGGTGTAGCTAGAGCTAGAGTTATAAGATGATTGATATTGTTAACTTTTTACTATAGTGATCAGCTCTCTCTCTCTCCATATATATATATATATATATATATATATATATATATATATATATTATTAAAGAAGTAACTACCATTGTGCTCCACATAGCAATATTTCACCCAATCATGAACTGATTATATGACGGTGGTCTCAAAAACTTATAATGCAGCTTAAAAATTCTTACTGCTTAGTGCCATTATAGCTGTCATAATGTCACAGAACAAGGCCTTAAGTTGAGTTTCGTATAATGCTGATGTAAGCAAACTTACTGTACTGACATTCATATGAAAATATGGCACATAAAATTATATGTAGTACATAATGCTTGACAATGATAATAAAGGATTGTTGCTAATTTATATATTTAGCATATAATTCCTTTATTTCAGAATGCTAATTTTAAAAGTTTAATATCATACAATATCCATCAGAAGTTTCCTTGAGACTCATTTATTCTCTTTCCTGAATGCTTCACAAGGACCAATTACTTGACATCTTTTAGAACACGATTCCATTATTCTTAAGCCTTGCATGCCTTGGCAAACCCAGGCATTCTGTGACATTTTAAGTCTTTAATCAGGTAACAAATGGACTAACCTTCCTGATCAGTCTACTTTATAAAACAGAACAGTTGCTCTTCTGGTGACATTTTAGCTGCTTTATGCCTTCACTACCAGCAGGGCAGGGTCTTTATTGTTTGAAATTAATTTGTGAACATAAACTCCATTTATCGAATGAATATTTCACAAAATGAATATCTGTGAATTTTACACAGATAAAATCCTAAGTCTATCATTTAGAATTTAGGAAAGCAACATTCAGGTGTCATGAAGTACTTCACAAAATAAAAATAAATATTTGATAAAGTAGTATCTTGGTAAGTTGTTATGGTTTGTGTCTAGTTGTCCACCCAAAGCTTCATGCAGTCATGGGTCAGGGACTTCTAGAGTTTGTGATTAACTCATGATCCACTGGGAGCATAGTGATCCAAGGTTGAGATTATGGATCTTAGTATTGCTGGAATTATGGGTATGTGTAATTCCCCCAGCCTGGGGCAAAGAGCCTGAGTGCAATTTAAGAGAGACGAACTCTCTCTGTTGCCAATGTTGCTGCTCCTCCGCCCTTTGCTCTCTTGCTCTTTGATGCCACCATGAATGAATGCCCTCTGCCCTGTACCACTCTGCCTTGGAGCCAGCCAACTATGGACTGAAACCTCCAGTAACTACGAGATAAGTAAACATTTTCCTTCCTTCATTTTGAGTGTCAGATATTTGTCCCAGAAAAAAGAGAAGAGTAACTGAGACATAAGTGATTCTTTTTGACATTTTCATAAAATCTATAGAAAAATCTAATTTTTCCCAATAGCACACATGCATACAAGGGTGATGTTTAATCTTAGTAATATTAGCTTTTTGACATTAAGTTAGTATCATTTTCTTCCTATTATATCTTTGAAAGGCTGGTTAAATATGTTATATTAATTTAATCAAATCATGTTCTAAGTTCAATTTTGTGTGACCTTTGTTCAAATTGTGGTGTGCTAACTTGTGGACATTACAGGAAACTAAATGAAAACAAACTATAATAAACATGAGAAAATAATTTGAAATATCAGTTTAGTCCTAGTTGACTGGAAAAGTATTTTTATGTTCAAGTTTGCCAATTTAATAAAAAATACACATTACATTAATCATGACCATTTATCTATAAGCGCAGGTTTAGGGAAATGAATTTCTGTTCTGCAGAGAAAAATCAAGGGTGTGCTCTCTGGGCCAGGCAAGGATGATAAGAGGTTACCTCAGGACACACAGTCAGCTGGCCTGAACCTCACTCATGAAGATAGGAAGTGCAAAGGATTCCCTAAATTTCAGACTAAATTCATTTTCGTGTTGCTTAAATTTTGTTTTGCTTTCTATGTTCTACTATATAAGTATATATGATAAATATTCTTGATTATTTCTGTTCTCCATGGCGAACATATGAAGCCTTCAGAAGTATATGAAAGTCTTTTCATTTTCATTTCCCTCCATCATTGGTAAGTCTATAAGCAGGACCCTCGCTAGAACTGGAAAGCACAGTAGCTTTAAGTAAGACTCAGTAAAAATGCGTAGATGATCGTTTAGATCAAAAAGGAGAGGAAACATGTTGCTGAGTTGGGAGCTTGCCCACCCTTGTTTGGGCCCGTTGTCATTTATTCATTGAGCCCAGCTCTAAAAGTGATGCTCTCTGTAGTGATAGCAATTTGTGTGTAGACTTAATAATACTATATCCTGTTTTTTACACACATGCATAATAAGGTAGAAGCTAAATTAGCTTCTCTGGAAAAACACTTCCATCGTTAAAATTGCGTAAATTTTATTTCTTAGATTAATTTTCAAGCTAGATCTCAACATTAAAAATTGCTAATTATGAAATGATGGCTTTTTGATAAACCATAACTTAATTATTTCAGGAGCTGTTTGAACATTTTGACAGACTAGCTTAACTGTTAACTTCATTGGCTTGGGAACCCTGAGAGGAATAAGAAAGCATACCTCTGTGGACTCTAGGTAGAACAGAGAGGCATGATCTGGGGGCTTGTGTAGGGTCCGAACCTTTTCCTTTCTGAGTTCCCTTTGTTTGCGCCCAAGCCACCATTAACTAAGCCAATTTATTCCATTACATCCATCTGCTCCATGATCCTGCCTTGGCCCCAGCTGACCGTGGCCAGAATACTCTGCAACTGTGACCATTTAAACCATTTACTCTATAAAGTTCTGAGCTTGGGGACAGTGTCTCAGCAGCAGGAGAAGTGAGTAAGACAAACACTTTCAGGTGACATAGGAATATACCACCTTTTGGAAAAGACTACCACTGTATAAATAGAAGCATACATATTATTTACTGTTGCGTGTAGATTATGATTGATAAAAGCAAACACCACTAATATACATAAAAATTTTAAGGTAATACCTCACATACATTCCTATTTGTTTATCATTAATGGAAGCATAGGAGACAGTTTTCTGTGTGCATAAACTTGGGAATAGTATTCCTAATAAAGGAAACTATGTAAACAAAGATAAAGAATTAAAAATGGTTGATGAAAAATACATAGAAAAGGGCAAGGGAGATAGTTGAGTGGCACAGTGCCTTTCTGGCAAACATGAGGTCCTGAGTTTGATTCCTGATACACACACACACACACACACGTAAGTTAGTTTAGTATTTTATCCTACATATATCTAGAAATCATTGAATTACTTTTAATCCAAAAGCATACATGCTTGGGGCCATTTTCAGGCAAAAATTTAAAAATGTTGAGACAAGAAGGTAAGCCAATTAGGAAACTGTTGCATTCAAGTGATCTGAATGAAGGAAATAAAGAAACAAAATGAAAAAAGTCAAAAAGGGAAATTTACAATGTATAGTAATATGAACCTACTGCACTTTTCAGAATTGATGATAAAGAGAAGATAAAGATGTAGGGGACATATTTTGCTGCCAAAACGTATTTTAAAAGTACAAGTACAAAACTATACAAACTATAAACAGTAAAATGGATATTTAGTTACTAAAATAGCAATGATAGAAACATTGTGGGGGCCTCAGAATCTTTCAAATGAGAATATTCAAAGAAAGGTACATTAGCTGCCTTTTCTTTGACAAAATACCTTAAACTGAGTGCTTAATCAAAAGAAAACATGTTCTCACACTAGCAGGAGCTGGAGAATCCAAGATCAATAGTCCAGCTGATTTGGTTTCTCATGAGGGTTTCCTCCTGGCCTAAAGACAATCATTCTTTCTAACACCTCAAATGACACAGAGAGAGGCATGGCATTTTCTTCTCATGAAAAGAACTATTTATATAGGATTAGATCTCTGCTCTTGAGCACTCTAATTTAATACATTATTTCCGCAAGGCCTTTCCTATAAATATAATGCTATTGGGGATTAGAACTTCACATATAAACTTAGGACACTTTGGGCACAATTCAGTTCATGGTAGAAAATTAAGATATTTTCTTTTTAGCAATTAATATTTAAGATGATACTATATTGAGTGACACCATCACTTTTTCAAGTCTAGATTATATAATATAAAAATGTGTCCAACAGCTTTATGTATGCATTTATATAAGTTTAAATCTAGTACATAGTTAGTTCATTGCAAAGAGTAAGATTTTTAAATATTTGTTTATAAAGTCTAACATGTTAAAGCTAGCTTCAAGAAAGAATTTGAGAATAAACACTGATTTGAAAAATTGAGAGACTGCAAGTTGAAAAGAAGACTTGGATGAGTTCAACTTTCTCCCTGTCATTCTGTGATGGGAGAACAGGAGGCACGGAGAGACTGTGGGATGACCTCCCCGTGTCCTTGCTTGATGCCAGCATTAGAGCAAGCTTCAGAACCACAGCTCATTTTCCCTAGTGTAGTGTCTCAGTCAGAACACTCCATGTCATGAAGCTTAAGCTGTATGCCAGATGTTTTGCCTTAGCCATATACATGATAATAACAAAAATTTCATTTTTTTACTATTAGTTTAAATATTTGTTGAAAATATTCTTTAAACTTCAATTTTCTTACTGCTTGAGTATCTTATAAACCACACATAATGGTCATAATGTTGATTTAATTATTTCTTTTGACATTATGATCAGAGCATTCTGCATCTCTTTTGGAAGGAAGACATTAGGCTCCATTGTTAACAGTGAGATTCTAGAAGCTGGAATCACAGAGAAATCTCCAACTTGACCTGTGTAGCAGGAAAAGATAGTATGTTTTGCACTCAAAACCATTTTTCCTATGAAATATAATTAGAAAAATAGGCAAAGTAATGAACTTAAATCAAATATTAAAGAAACCTATGGAAGGTAAGGTGTATGCACGGCCAAGCCTTTTTTTTTGTTTTCACTCGATGAAACTGAGCAGATAATAAAGCATGTCAGCATGACTGTTCCCTGCACTCCTAGCTCCTTTCTTAATTTTTATTTTTAAAGAATACAAAATACATTCAGTAGAAAAAGCACATGACTGGCAAGCGCAAGTTCCTGAGTTCAATCCTCAGTACTGCAAAGAAAGGGGGTGGTGGTGCAAAAAACAGCATCAGAAATGATACAAGATTTCACCAAACAAAAACATAGGAATTCAACAGTGGTTGTTGTATTACATTTCTGCATTTCTGGTGCACTTTTATCGGTGTTCATGTGGTAGCTTGGAGCTGTCCTTGGTAGCAGCGCTGGCACAAACGACATGGGCTGTTGTTACAAGCCGTGAAATTAGGACTTTTTTTCCCCTCTGACCATACTACGTATATACTTTCTTAACTTAGCATAGATACCTGAATTCTGGCACTTACTGAAGTATGGGTGTTAAATACCACAAAGTAAAAAATGTTTATCTAATTATAATGTTATAACAAAGACCAAAATCATGGCAACTTTTCTTCAAACTTCACAAGCAATACCAGGATGCTTATGTTACTATTTTGATAACTACCCATTTTATGGAAATGGGAGATGCATGAAGAAAGTAAAAAAATGCTTGAGTTGCACTTTGTTCATATAAAGAAGTGCTTTCTAAAAGTGCCCACATGTCCTAATTATGATTACTGTATCTGTATTAAGAATAATGCACCATACTCATGGATTTCTCTATCCTTAAGAATTTTCACGGGTGAGGCACGATGGCACAGGTCACCAGTCACTACACATTGAGAGGCTGTTACTGAAGGGTACCAAGTTTCAGCTTATCCTGTGCAACTTTGTGACATGCTATTTCAAAATTTAAAGAACTGGGACCTATTGCAAAGGTCCTAGGCTCAATCCCTAGTACCATAACAAAATTATAAGTTTTTTTAATAAACACTCACAAAAGACTGCAAAATATAGGTACCCTTCTCATTTTATACCAATATAAAAACAGGGCTATAAAATATATAGATGAAAACAAAAAAGTCTGTGTCTGTCTCTCTGTTTCTCTCTGTCTCTCTCTGTCTCTGTCTTTGTCTTTGTCCTTGCCTCTATCTCTCTGTTTCTTTTTCTCTGTCTCTCTGTTTCTCTGTCTGTCTGTGTCTGTCTCTGTCTCTCTGTGCATCTGTGTCTCCCTGTCTCTCTCTCTCTCTCTCTCTCTCTCTCTCTCTCTCTCTCTCTGATTACTTTTGCTGTCTTCCACCGCCATCATGAATTATACTTCTGTCATGTACCACCCTGCCTTGCAGCCAGCTGATTATGGACTAAGACCTCTACATATTGAGTTAAATAAACATTTCCCTTTTTAACTTTGGCTTCCAGGCATTTTTTTTTTCCTCAGCAAAAAGTGAAGTAACTCAGACAGATTACATTAAATTCAAAATTTCCATTTTCATGTTCCATGTTCTTTCCACTAAACCAAAGAATTGCTGATGTCATTGTCTTACTTAAACTAGGTAATGTTGAGTATGAAAAAATTTAGTCAGATTCTTAATAATACTTGTCAGTGTCTTTCTTGCTCAGGGGCATCATGGAACAGCAAAAGAAATACACAGAACATACACACTTTCCCTAAGGACAATTTTCTCATTGTAAATTTCATATAAATTATTGGAATTTTCAAGGTGAGTGTATAATGGTTAAAATTCATCTGTGTGTTGAGGAGTAGCTATACAGATATTACATAATGAAAATAGGATTAACAGTTTGTTTATTATTGAAAAATAGATTAGATATTTTTCAATTTTTGTTCAACTTGTTTCAAGACAAACTAAAATATATATCAAACTCAAATATAATGTGTTCTGCCATAACCCATATCA
>PVKN010023432.1:0-14788 GCA_004027915.1 Capromys pilorides
GTTGCATTTGCAACTTCCTATGCTAATAGCTTTAGAGAGTTAACTCCATGCTACTGCTGTTGAATTCTTTTCTATCATTACTAGAGATAATGCAATAATATTATTGCATTTAGTAAGTATTTGCTCTTCATCAATATTTTTCTTTGTCTTGCTTTATAGAATAAATCTATAACCATAGATTTCTTTTCTGTGGTTAAGGAAGGCATATTACTGATTCTTATGATAGATCAATATCCAGTTTTTCTTGGATAATATTACTGTTGCTGATTTACCTGATATTGCCAGGGTTGCATAGCTGTTGCTCTTAATAGGCTTATTCTGTATACTAATAACCAGATTACCTTCTTGTATCAATACTGCAGCTGGGGATCTGGGAGATAGCTCAGTGGTCTAAGTGCCTGCCTGGCAAGTGCAAGGACCCAGGTTCAATCCCTAGTATCATATGGTGTCACATGTCATGCCAGTCCCAGAACCCCAGGCAAGTCATGCTGGCCACCAAAACCAGGCTTGGTGGTATACCCCTGTAATCTCAGCATTGGAGGGGGCTGAGACAGGGGAGTCACTATGAATCTGAGCGGCATAGTGAGACACTGTAATATATATATATATATATGCTTATTAATTTCTTTTGGCTGGCTGAGGCTGCCTTAGGGCAGGTCTCATGCTCCATGTGGGAGTGGCGATTGAACTGCAGTCCGGGTGCCTGAGAGATTTTGCTGAATCATGTGCTTTGACCAACAGAGCTACCTGGCAAGCCCCCTGATTTTAAAAATTTTTGAAAAGTACTGCAGCTGATTCTTAGAGCTGGGTGCTGAGGGAATGACACTGCCCCTCCCGCTCATATTGACAGAAATGATCAGATCTTGGGACAGAGCAAAAGGAATACAGTTAGCCACGCCCTCAGCGCACTGCCGACAAGCAGGCTAAAGAGTCTGCCACATTTGCAACAAAGTCTTTTCACTGTAAATGACCACACACCTAAGCAGAAACATGAGAAGACAACAAAATGCCTCCCCAGACTCCCAGCTCCCTTAAAGTCAACCCACAAAGCACTAAGGAGGAGGAAAGAAAAAATCATGCTGCTGAATTATTCAAAGGCATAGCAGAGGAGAGCAAAAAACAGATTCACAAAGTGCTTTATGGCCTTAGAGAAAATAAAGCTAATTAGATAATGGAGCTAATAAAACCATTCTGGGAGCTGACAAGAGACAGTAACAGAAAGCAGTGAAACTAAACAAAATGGTACAAAACATGAATGACCAGGATAGCAAAGAACTAGAGTTCATGAAAATGTTACACGCAGAAATCTAGAAGATTAAAGATTAGGGGGAGCAAAAGTAACCAATGTGGGGCCAGAACATCAGAATCAGAAAATTGTGATGAGTCTTTGAAAGACTCAGAGATACCTTAGAAAGAACAAGAGAAAACGACAAATGGCCTCAACACCTGCTAACTGATGAAAGATCAACCCCAGGTTAACTGGGGGAGGTGAAAAAAATCAGAAGACAGCAGCACACAAGAAACCTGTTTTCAGAAATAATAACAGAAAATTCCAGATATGGGGAAGGAACTTGATTTAAAAATAAATGAGGTACATAGAACCTCAAATAGCCACAATCAAAAAAGAACCTTTCCACAAAAGACAGTAAGAATCCCAGAAGTCCAACATAGAGAGAAAATATTAAAAGCTGTTAGAGAAAAGTAATAAATAACTTATAAAGGTAAACCCATTAGAACTATAGCACACAGGTTGGGGAGATACCCCAGAGGTCTAAGTGCCTACTTGGCAAGTGCAAGGACTTGGGTTTGAACTTCAGTACCATATGCTGTGCCGGCCACCAAACCCAGGCATGGTGGAACTCACCTGTAATCCCAGCACTCGGGAGGCTGAGACGGGAAGATCACTGTGAGCCGGAGCTGTGTACTGAGATCCTATACCAAACAAATAAATAAATAAATAAATAAATTAAAGCTTTTTAAAGAAAGAATCATAGCACACTTCTCAGCACAAACTTCAAAGGTGAGAAGGGGTTGGAGTGAAATGTTTCAGGCCCTAAAATAGAACAGCTTTCAATACAATCTTATGTATCCTTCAAGACATTCTTTTAGGATTGACAGAGAAACAAGGCATTTCTACAACAAAGAAGATCTCAATAAATAATGACCATGAAACCAGCACTCCAAAAAACTCTCCAGAATATCATAGAAGGAGACAACAAAGCCAAGAATGCAAAAAACATCTAATAGAATGAATGCAGCAGCTAAGGTGAACAGTTAAGTAGAAGTGTGCGTGTGTGAAGGGGGTTCAGAAACAGAAAAATAATGCAATGACAGGAATAACTCACAATGTCTTTCAGTAATAACTTTAAATGCTATTGGTCGCAATTTCTTAATTAAAAGACACAAACTGGAAGAATGGAACAAGGAAAAAAAGTAAATATATCTGGTACCCATGAAGCACCATCATAAAAAACAATATTCCATGCAGTAGCAACTGAGAAAAAAGCAGGAATAGCTATCCTAATTTTAGACAACATGGATTTCAAGCCAAACTGATTAGAAAAGGCAAAGAAAATTACTGTATTGACTCAGAATAATTCACTAAGTAGAGAGAACAGACACATATATACATCAAACACTAGCATGCCCAGCTTCATAAAACAAATGCAATTGGGCATAAGCACACAGATAATTATAATTTGCGACCTCAGCACCCAATTGTTATAGATCAATTAGACAAAAACATCAACAAAGATATACCCCAGATAAACCAAATCTTGAACAAATTAACTTAGTAGATATTTCTGAGGATCAGCTTGATGCAGTATACAGCAGGCAATAATTAATAGTAATATTGGCATAAAATAGAAGCATACATGACTATGGAAAGACCTTCAGCTTACTTAAAGATGGCTTAATCTTTAAGTCAATGGCCAGAGCTGAGAGCAACAAGGCATGTGTGAAGTTTTGACACCTCAAAGAGAGATACCATGGCAGCTGCAGATTAGATTGATGTAAATTCTGTCTAGCTCAGTATTCACAGCTAGCAGAAATCAGGTTAGTAGACAGAACTGATCTGTTCCTGTGTGCCTTTCCAAAAATGCGGTGTCTCTTGATTCTTGAACCTTGATCATGTCAGCAGTTGACCCTGTCACTTCCTGCAATCAGCACATCCCCCAATCAAGATGTGCACTGTTACCTTGTATCCATCCTTGGACTTTGACCATACTTGTGTCCCGCGTAACTAAAATGTAGGTTTTGTCTGTATTTTACTCTGTCATTGTATCTCTGAGAAAAAGATTGGTGGTCCTAAGCCAGGGCTTTTGTAAGATATATACACAGAGCGTTCCACACAATAACAACAAAATATATATGCTTCTCAGCAACACATGAATCCATCTCCAAAATAGACCCCATAAGGCATGTTTAAGGAAATGCAAAAGAATCAAAATTATCTCATGCCTATCATCAGCTTGTAGTGCAATGAGACTAGAAAATAATGGCAGAAGAAATCTCAGAAATTATGCAAACACACGAAAATTGAACAATACCCTATTAAATAATCGATGAATCACAGAAAAAAATAAGTTCGCATAGTAAAATAACAATGACAGTTCAACATACCAAAACCTATGAGACACAAAGAAAGCAGTCCTGAAAGCAAAGTTTATAGCTGTGAAGGTGCACATCATGAAAAGAGAGAAAGCCCAAGTAGTGAACCTAATGATGCACCTGAAGGCCTTAGTAAATAAGAACGGCTCAAACTCAAAGCTACTGTAAGAGAAGAAAGCATGAAGATCAGAGCAGAAATTAAGAAAATGAGACAAACAATGAATCAAAAGGGCTATGGAGACATTTCAGTGGCTTAAGCACGTGCCTCACAAGTGCAAGTGCAAGATCCTAAGATCAATCTCTGGTACTACCCTCCCCCCTCAAAAAAAAGAACCGAAGAGCTGATGCTATGAGAAAATAAACAAAATAGGTAAACCTCAAGCCAATCTTACCAAAAAGAAAAAAACAAGGGAGCGGGGAGATCCAAATCAAAGCAACTAGAAATGAAGAAGGCAAAATCACAACAAACTCTACCAAAATCCAGAAAATCATTAACTACTTGGAGAGTCTGTACTCCAAAAAAAATGAAAAATTCAGAGGAAATGGACACATTCCTAGATGCATATGAACTCCTGAACCAGAACCAGAAAAGAACTCTCAATGATATAATATCATGCAGTGAGATTCAAGAAGTAATAAAAAAGAAACTATCAATTTAGAAAAATCCAGGCCCTGATGAATTTACTCCTGAGTTCTACAAGAACTTTAGGGAAGATGTAACTTCAATACTCCTCAAGCTCTTTAATAAAATCAAAAGGGAAGCAGTATTTCCGAAGTCACTTCTGAAAGATAGCCTTACCTTGATTCAAAAACAGAAAAATCCCAACAAAAAACAAACTATGGTCCAATACCCTTTAATGACAGAAAAATCCTCAGCAAGCTATGGGGAAGCAGGATGCAACAAATCATCAAGATCATATGTCATGAAGAAGTAGGTTTCACCCTAGGGAGGCAGGGACAGTTCAACACACACAAATCAATTAATGTGACACTGCACATACACATAAGCAAGGACAAAATCACCAGATCAATTCAGGCAGAAAAAACAGTTGGCAAAATCCAACATCTATCCATGATAAAACCTCTAAAGAAAATAGGTATGGAAGAGCTTATCTCAATTTGATAGAAGCTATTTTTAGCAAATCTACTGCCAGCATCCTATAAAATTCAGAAGCTAAAAACTTTCCCTCTAAACTCAGGAAGAAGAAAAGAAGGTTTGCTACTGCCACTACTGTGCACTACAGTTCTCTAAACATTAGCTGGAGCAAAGTGGTCAAGAGAAAGAAACAAAAGGGCTATGTATAGGAAAAGAAGAGCAGTCAAATTATCACTTACGGATGACATGACTCTCTACATAGAAAAGCCAAAAATTCCACTGAGAGACTTCTAGAATTAGTAACAAATTCAGTAATATAGAATAGAAAATGAGCATGCAAAAATCAATAGCATTCCTGTACACCAATAACAAATTCACTGCAAAAGAAATTAGGTGTGCAGGACCGCCTGAGCAGCTCTCCTTGAAAGAAGAGCGACTGTCTCCATTTTGGCTGAGCCTGACCCTATTTCCTCATACTGAAATGTACAGAACTGGCTAGGACTCTCATTAATCTTTCAATTGTCCTTAAGCAGTGTGTATTGGTCTAGCTGAGGTGCTGGTGGTAATTTCTGAAGATGGCACGTGTGCTTCCCTAATAACCCACACCTCTCCAATATGAGCCGGGCAGAGACAGGACAAAGAGCCAATGCTCCACGCTGTCAGCTGGGATTGAGCCTTGAGATAGAGGCTATGACTTCCTGGGGCTTGAAAGATTACACATCAGAGATGAAGCACCAGACCCTCCAAAATATTAGCTACTATCTCATAGCATAATACAAATTACTTCCTCTGCATATCATCTCTGAATATAGTGGAGGTAAATGCAGGCCTCCTACCTAGCCCAGCTCACAGTGCTCACCTTCTTCCCACAATTTCCTTTCTCAAGCCACTCCCCCCCCACTAAATGAATAAAACCCAGGTGCAGCCCTGGGTTACTCTCTTCATTCCAGAAAGCCATTTTCATGGTTGGACTTAGAGCCCCTTGGTTCCCCAATAATTATATCTATATCTATATCTATATCATCTATATCTATATCTATATCTATATCTGTCTTGGTGTCTATGTTTTCACTGGGGGTTGCATTGGGAGTAGTAGATTGGAATTAATTTGGTGGAATTCCAATAACATATCTAAGCTATAGATTCAAACCTCTTGCACTGAGACAAGAACCAAGAAGGGACTCTGACAACTAGGGAAACATTACCTTTTGTAATAGCATCAAGAAAAATTAAATACTTAGGAATTAATTTAATCAAGGAAGTGGAAGTCCTCTACAGCAGAACTGCAGTGGTCTAGAAGAGGAAATTGAAGGACACATCAGAAAATAGCAAGACATTCCCTGTTCCTGGGTAGGACAACTAGTATTGTAAAAAATGACCATACTTTCAAAATTGATGTATTGACTGAATGAAACACCAATCAAAATATTAACAGCATTCCTCACAGAACTGTTCTGAACTTCACATGGCAGCAGAAGAGACCTATAATAGCAAAAGAAACCCTGGGCAACAACAGCAAAGCAGGAAGAATTGCAATTCTGGACTTGAAGTTGTACGACAAAGCTACCATGATAAAAACAGTATGGTACTGGCAAAACAAAACACAAAATAAAAACAAAAACAAATATGTGGATCAGTGGAATGAAACAGAGGATGCAGAAACAAGTCTAAGTACACATAGCTACCTGATCTATATCAAAGGGGCTGCAAACTTATGTTGGAGAAAAGATAACATGTGGTACTGGGAAGACTGGCTGTTTGCACGTAGAAGACTGATTAGACCCCTATCTCTCACTATGCACTAAACTAGGGCAAAGTGCATCAGTGATCTAAATATTAAAACAGGCAAATCTGATAGAAGATACAATAGCTAAAATTCTTGAAGACAGGCACAGGCAAGACTTTATGAGCAGAGCTCAGTTTCACAAGAGATAACACCAAGAATCAACAAATCACATCATATTACATGTAAAAGTTTTTCATCAGCAAACAAAACAATCATCAGGCCAAAGATATGATCCATAGAATGTGGAATATTGTTTTGCCAGCTAGTCCTCTGACAGAGCTAGTATCTAGAATATACTGTGGGAAGTCGTGGAAGCTGGAGGTCAATCACATGTGTAGGGCTGGAGGAAGGTTGGGCCAAGGACAAAGAGCACCCAAGAGGACTCTGTGGTAGTTGATATATTGTGTCAACTTGAGGAAGCTTGGCTGGCTGGGCTCAGCTGGTTCCAGGCTATGGGGGCCCCATCCTGCCCTGGGATGTGATTGGTTCCATCTGCAGGGCCAGACAGGCCACCCCAGAATGACTCAGCACAAAAAGAGTTGAGGAAGACTTTGTGCAATTGGAGCGGCCTAGCCGGGCTTTGTCCCCCGCTGCTTCCTGCCTGGCCCAGCCCTGCCCTGCTTCCTTGGAGAAGTCCTGGTCTTTGGAGGAGCTTGATCTTCGGAGCCACACCACTTTGGAGGAGGTCTGGAGCCAGCAGAGTATGAACTGAAACCTCCACAACTGTGAACTAAATAAATCTTTCCTTCCTTCATTTTGAGCGTTGGGTATTTGTTCCAGCAACAAGTAAAAAGTAACGAAGACAGACCCATATGAGCAAGCTTGCCTTGAACATCGGGTGCTCAAGGCAAGCCAAGCAAACAGGTTCTTAGGCAAAGGGGCGTCACATGACATTGACCTGCCAAATGAATAAATAAATGCACTCCAGTTGCTCAGCAGTTCCTTTCCTCCCATCTGGAGAGAGGATTCCACCTGACCTCAGCTTTCTATTTTCTGCTCTTGTTTATAATTTTCTTCATACTGCACTGTCCTTCATCCCAATAATTTGGAGAACTGCCCTGCAAATGGCAATATATAAATCACTCAAAAAATATCCTCCAGTGAAAGAATGGGTGATTCAAAAAAAAACAAGCAACTATAGTGAACAACACTTCTTATAAGAAGTACAAACAGCCAATAAATACATGAAAAAATGTTTGACGTTTCTAGTCATTAGAGACATATAAGTGAAAACAACACAGATTCCACCTTATTTGAGAGAACATGGTTATATTAAGAAATCCAGCACCAACAAATGCTAGCAAGAATGCAGGGAAAAGGAACTTTATCCATCATTCATGGGAATGTAAACCAGCACAAACATGTATGGAGGTTCCTAAAACAAAAACAGAAACATGAAAGGCCATTCGACCCAGCTAGTCTCCTGCTAGATACCTTCCCTAAAGAGATAAAAGACATTGCATTCCAGTGATCCATACATATCCATGTTTATAGCAACACAATTCATAATAGCTAAATCTTGGAGGCAGCCTGTAGCCCATTACAAGGTTAAGGGATAAATTAAGTGTGGTGCTTACACACGTGGACGCCAGTCTTCCACAGAAAGGAAAAACTTGAGCTCCATGTAAGAAAACAAGGCACCTCGGGGCTATAATGTTAAGTGACTACTTAGGCCATAGAAGCCTCAATATCACGTGGTTTCTCTTGTGTGAGAAACCCGAATTACCAATAAGGAGGAAAACAAGAGAGATAACAGAGGAACAAAGACATGGAGAGAGGGGCAAGGAGGGTAAGGAAAAAGGGGGCCAGTCAGGAGGAGGAGAAGCAGATGCGAAGAGAAGGACACTGTGTCACGCACCTGTGGACTCCTCACACGGAACACAATCAATGTGCTGTAAACGCACAATTAAATTAAAATTAAATTAAAATTTAACTTAATCAAAATTAAAAACAAGGCTGAGAGGAACTGTTCCTGATTTTAAAAATGAGACTGTGGACTCCTATAAGAACTACATACAATATATAATCCCTAATTGGATACTGTATAAGAAGAAATTGGGCACTGTATAAGAAGATAAACATGGTAAAAGTCATGATTGAGAGAGTTGGAAAATTCAATTGTTGGTCATATAATTAACAATAGTGTGACAATCTTAAATTTTCTATTATTTGTCATTAAATGGCTTGGGAAAAAGTAGAGAGACAAAACAAATACATGGAAATATTGGGGAAACTGGGTAAAATAAAAATAATGCAAAATAAAAGCATTACAAGCTACATATATAATTTCAGATAATCTTTTCTGAGTGTGTACCAGGACTTTAACTCAGAACCTTGCCCTTACCAGGCAGGTGCTGTGCCATTCAGCTACAGCCCCAGCCCAATCTCAAATATTCTAATACTCGCATTAAAGAAGTAAAAGAAAATTAAACCGTTTTAAGTATTTTATGGAAGCTACAAAACCCAGTTAGTACCGTTTTAATCAATCTAAAAAGATTGTGCTATTTTAGGTTCCGGTTGTTTTCATAATGAGGCTTAAAATATGTATATTTAACGTAGAAACAACCTCTAAATCAGAACAACAATAGCCATATGATACCAGAGCCCCTAAAATTGACAGCCCGGCCCGCTGAGAAAGGCTGTGTTTGTTCCCTGTTCCATATTTTACATAAGCTCTGTGTGTTACAGGACAAAATCTTAAGGGAAAACAACTGAGTTATTTGTGTGAGGATGAGTAGGTTACTGCTGGGAAGACACAGAAGGAAACTTCTAACACAAGTTACTGCCTCTTGGAAGAAGAAGCGAGTGGTTGGGGTAGCAGTGCAGGGTGGCTTTCACTCTACGCTTTTTTCTTTTAATTTTTATTTATTTGTTTGCTTGTTTCTTTCTTTATTTATTTTGTGGCTGGCTCAGCCTGCCCTGGTGGTGGGGCTGGCACAGCATGTGGTGCCCGGGATGGAACCGCCGTCCCTGCAGTTGCCTGAGCTTTCCTAAGCAGGCCCTTTAGACCACTGAACCATCTCACCGGCCCACTCTACGCTTTTATGTATCTTATGTATAACATAATGATCAAACCCATTGAAATAAAATGCTAAAAATAACACCTGCTTTATTCTTCTTGTTCAAAGCCAGATATTTTAATGTTCAGGTCTGCCAATCCTGCAACTGAGCCCCACCTACTGCACCTGCAGCTAAAATTCCTTAGTATCGAAGAGGTCTACGTTCTGCCTAAAATATAACAGTTTAGAAACATTTTCTGGTAACGTTTTGTATCCTACTAGTCTGGCAACTGCTCTGAATCCTAGCTGCATATTACTAAATAATCTTAGGTAAACCAGATCAATGATGCGAACTCCACGCCTGAGCTCTGGGCACAAGAAGCAGTATCTAATTCTGTGGCGACAGATGGTGACTATAACGCAGAGCGGTGCCTGATGCCGTCCTGAGCGAGCTCATTACAAATTGATGCATCTCACTTAAGCTCGCCTGCATCTCGCAGCGCAGAGGGGTCTCTTGGGTTCCATTTCTTCAACTGTAGCTGCTGGCATTTTCAGAGCTGAGCTATATCCTCTGCTTCTGTGTCATGGAGGTTTCGCAGTTGAGGCTGCTCTGTAAGGGCTTTTGAACCCTGTGGGTGATGACATCATTTCCTGGCTGCGTCTGGCAAATAACGCAGCAGGGTGATGCAACTGTCTGAATACTCTTTTGAAAACAGAGAAAATGAGAAACTGGGTTTGAAGTGTTTCCTAGAAGGGCCGGCCAGAGAGCTCAGCAAATTAAAGCTGCCCTGTTTGGGCAGATGCAGGGACCAGGGTTTGATTTCCAGGCTGCTGTGCCAGCCCCGCCCCAGGGGCGCGCTGAGATGTGGATTGAGACTGTGCATGGTGGCATGTGCTTAGAATCCCAGCGCTTGGGATGCTGAGAACAGGAGGATCACTAGGAGTCCAATCTGCATGATAATACCCTGTAGATCCTGCACTAAATATATTAAAAAAAAAATTCCTTAAAGTAGCAGAAGCACTGGTCCTACCCTAGGCATGTCCTCAGTTCCTCAGCCTGAATAGCAGAACATGCACGGTAAGTAGTAATCACGTAATATCTATTATATGTAGTCTTTATCTGCTCCATCTGTAGAGCACGTGCTCTGTGAGTGCTGCGCGTTCCCCCTGACCTCCGAGGAGAATGCGATGGCCGTCTATGGTTAGATCTAGTCAAATATCTAGTAGCACTTATCTGCATGAGAGACAAGAGGTACAGTGAAAGTCAAAAGTTAGATTTGGGGAACGTGGTTTAAGAAGGCTGAGAAAATGGAGCAAATTACTAGTGGGCCATAATTTAGCGGTTACCTGGACAGAGACTGACAAATGAGGTAGTGAGAATTAAATCGCAAGATGACATTTCCGGGATAGCAATTAACGAGCAATTAAATTATTTGGGGAGCATTTTTTTGAATCGTTGTTTTTATTAGTACACATTTGCAGTCCATTAATGATCATATGCATAGCGGGGAGTCATTCACTACATGCGCATCACATGTCTTAGCCTTTGTAGGCTCCCTGCCCCCTAAATTTAGAGACCGAAAACGGTTTTCCAAGGGGATAGTGGGACCTTCTGGGAGCAACGAAAATTTGTTTCTGGAGCCAAGACCCGGAGAATAAAAGGGGTGGGCATCAGGGAGCCCCAATACGCCCCCTACTGGTCAGAATGGTCCGTAGACTTTTCTGTTCTGTTTTTGTTTTTAAGCAACAAATCCAGGTAAGGAAGAGTGAAGTTCCCAGGTAGGTTCAATTCCTAAGTCCAATTCTGGGCCAGGGATTTGCTCGACCTCCTCTAAAATTGCAACTTGCAGCTTTCAAAAATAATTTTGATGTGCATATGAGCAGGGATTTTTAAAAATCCTTTATCTAATATTGGAGAGTATTTGGGAAATAAAAAAGTGTTATACCTATTTTACAAGTACCTAAGTAGAATTTATGTGTGTGACATATATATTTAGGTTATGTACTATTAGTGTAGAGAGGCTGGGGAGATAGCTGGGCAGCCTAAGCGCCTACCTGGCAAGGGCAAGCACTGGGAGTATCGCATGTCGCACCGGCTCTGTGCTGTGACAGCCACGAAAAACGGGCGTGGCCGTACGCGCCTGTAATTCCAGCGCTGGGGAGGCTGAGACGGGAGGATCACTGAGCGCCCTAGCTGCATAGTGAGACCCTGTACCAAATAAATAGATAAATAATAAAACATTAGTGTAGAAGCAGGGCGTTATTATTTTATCCTCCATCAGTTCAAGAAGAGTTGTTATGATACAAAATGTGATTCAAATATACAGTGAAGGTTTAAAATGTAAAAAACCAAACAAACAGTAAAAGCATATTGCCTTTAATCCCCTCCAAATTGCGCCCGTTTGCCTTACACGCTCTCATCCCACTGTGCTTGTCGCTTTCTGCGGCAGTTCTAGAGATCTCCTTCCTATCTTTACAAGATGCGACAGGAGGTACCGCAGCGAAGCCTGCTGCCCAGCGCCATCCAGCGGGAAGGCGGGCTCCTCACCACACCGCTGTGTGCCCTCGCCCAGCTCAGCCACCCGATCTGGCGCTGTGGGACTCTGGCTCCGCCCCAAAGGCAAATCACCACAAGCAGCAAGTGGCTTTGTAAGTGACACAGGGCGCTGAGACAGCCAGAAGAGCCAGCTAGGGACCCTCAGGCAAGAGGTCTTCTAGAGCTGCTTCTGAAGCAGCCAGAGCATGGGGATGAGGACATTGGAGGGGGAGGGAAATTCTGATAGAGTTAATAAATGACAATGTGTCTTTTTATTGTGGTAACTTTTTTTTTTTTTTTAAAAAATCAAACATTCACTAGTTTTGGCCATACTTTGTATGTGTTTATTTAAGTAATTGGCTTATTATGTTTCCTTTTAATAATTCATGCTATTATTTTAGGGAGCTTTTTTTTTTTTTTTTTTTTTTTTTTCTGTACTGGGGATTGAACTCAAGATCCTGAGCTTACCAGGCAAGCACTTATTCTACTGAGCTAGCTCCTCGGCCCCCATGCCATTATTTCATTGCTTCAAATTTTTTCTAAGAAATTCATATATAGAGTGTCAATTCCTACTACATAAACCATATCATCCGTCATGCCCATGCATGTAGTGTGTTTTTAAATTCTTAGCTTCAGGACAAAGTAGGATGCTGGAAGTTCTCCAAAACAATATACAGAAATCTTGGAATCTGAGAGAAGAAAAGTGGTGCTATATTGATGTTAAGTGTTTATGTTAATCCCACAATTTCAAAACCATTCCGTCCTTTGAGGTTTTGAGGATTCACTCAGTTTCCTTTTCATTTTTAAATCTGAAATTTCAAAATAACATGGAAATAGACTGAATGCTTCATTTCATTCAAAGTGATATTTTTTTGGTTTCCTTTTGGCTGTGCTGAGACTGGGTGGAAGGAGAACGTGGAGTAGGTACTGGTGGCACAGGAAGTCCGTTGCCAGGGGTCCGAGAGATTCAGAACTTGGTTCTTTAGGAACCTGCACCCACCTGGGGAGTGAGGCTGGGATGCATTTGCTGTTGCTGTTGACAAAAAGAATAGGCATCATGCACTGCGTTTGCTGTGGGCCAGGTTTTGTTTTTTTGCACAGCGTCTCCAGGGTCTTATTACACAGATCAGACTCATAGTTTTTTTTTTCCTTTTTTAAAATATTATGACCAGCTCAGCCTGCCCTGGGGGTGGGACTGGCATAGCATGTGGTGCCAGGGATGCAACCGTGGTCCTTATGGTTGCCTAAGCTTGCCTAAACAAGTGCTTTAGACCACTGAACCATCTCACTGGCCCTCAGGTCAGACTCATAGTGATTCTCCTGTTTTCAGCCTCCCAAGTGCTGGGATTACATGCATGCACAACCATGCCCAGTCTATGTGCCAGGTACCTTAAATGACCATAAAAGGTGGTAAAGTATGAAGGAGGTGGGCATTAGACAAAAATAGGACTGGAAAACTAATTTCTAAGCTGAACATGAAGACCAAAAGTATCTACCATGCCAGAACAGGAAAGAGGCATCTCACATCAGGGGATTTAGGATGATGCTATTAGTTAGTGTTCTCCAGAGAGACAGAGAGAACCAATAGGAGATGGGTGGATGGATAGATAGATGATAGGTCATATGTAGATGAATAGGTTGATTTAAAATGCGAAGGACTTTGTTGTGCTAATTAGCTCGTATGATTAAGGAAGCTGTAGAATTTCTGCAACAGGCCATCAAAAAGGTGGAGACAGCGGACCCCTGGAGCATGGCTGAGTTCAAATCTGAAGCCTCAGCAGGAAGGAGGTGAATGGGATAACTGTCCACCTGAGACTGAGGGCTCCGACCCTCAGGGGTCACTGACAGAAGTCCCGACATCCCACAACCATGGAGCCAGAGTTCTGGGGTCCAGGGCAGGAGGAGAAGGTCCCAGCTCCAGGACAGAGGCGGAGGAAGCTCCTGGGACTGATGGTACCTGCCTACCCTGAAGGTGGGTCTTCCAATTCTGTCCACAGACTCACTAAACCAACGATGGTGAACCTTTTAGAGCTTTCAATGATAAGATCACCTGCCATGGCACACGTGCCGTAGGTTTGCCCTGAGCTGTCTCCTTTGCAAACAGCCCCAGAGTCTTGCTCGGAGATAAGCTTTTCATAAATTCTTTAGGTAATCTTTAATCCAGTCAAATTGACATCTCAAATTAACCACTGCAATGAGCAAGGCCTAGCACCTGCAATAAAGGCAGCTGGACTGGGGGCTCTAGCAGGGGACTGTGCTGGGCAAACAGAGCTGGGTGATGTTAGATACTTAGACACAGCCATGGTGTGGATGACTTCAAGACATTGCAGTCATGGGGAAATTCAAAAGGAGGTGTTGTTTGACAGGAAGAGCAAAGAATCACTAGTGACACCATGATTTGCACTCTGTCTGGTTAGTAAAATTAAGGTGACATTGGAGTAATACAGAGGAAGAGACAGGAAGACAGTGGGAAGAGAAGGTAAATTCAGTGAACCTGTGCATCGCCACATGATGGTTAGAAATGTGCTACTCAACTTTGCTGATAAATTAGGGCTGGAGAAGAAGATTATGGAGCCATTAGCTTAAAAGTTTGGGGGAGATTGGGGCTCTCGCAAAGGGAGAATTCACAAAAAGAACAGAAAATCAAGGCTCAAAATCAGGAGATACGATAAGGAGACCAGGATGTGGCTAAAGTACAGAGATGACAAAAGGAAAGAGAGCTGTAGGCAGGAAACACCAGCGAAGAGGAGACAGTGTTA
>PVKN010023433.1:0-14812 GCA_004027915.1 Capromys pilorides
TTTGTTTGTTTGTTTATTTATTTATTTATTTATTTGCGGGACTAGCATTCAAACTCATGACCTTGCACTTGCCAGGCAGGCACTTGTGCCACAGAGCTATTTCCCCAGACCCTCTTCTCTTAGTTTTTACTCAAACTGCTAGCAAATTAAATTCTTATCATGACCTTTACAGCTCTAATCTTGGTCTAAATCCTGCTATTTCTTAGAATTTATTTCAACTAATACATAAAATCATAAAAGTTATGCATACTTATTGGATAATGTGTGATGTTTAACACATAAACACATTGTATAATGCTTAAGTATAATTAAATAAATAAGTAAATAAATAAATAAATAAATAACCTCTAAGATTTTCTTTTGGAAATAACATCCAATTCCTTCTCTACTGGCAAAGTGGCTTATGCAGAATGCTTCAGGTCTATTTTATAGTTGCATCAATTAAGCTTTCCTTAATTTCCTACTTTACACCTGGATGGGCCTTCCCTTTTAACTTCTTCAATATGTCGATCTTCTCCTAGGCTCCATTCTCTCCCTAATTACTCAAAGTCTAACACCACCTCCTCCTTACCGCTAGGGCAGGTGACAGATGACCACCTGCATCTCGTCCCTTCCCTCAAACTTCCTCCCTCTCCATCCTCAAACAACTGTCTCTTTCCTTGCCATTTCTAATTCTTTATCTTGTATATATTCCAAAAATACAGTCTACTTTACACATTTATTATGCATCTACCCTTAATAATTAGAAACAATACCAGCAAAATCTTGACTTTTCTAATCTACTGCCATGTAAACCTAACAATGAGAATAACAATTCGGTTTTTCAACTACTGTGCACTGAATTCATACACTCATGAATGAATTCAACTTTCCAACATCTACCTCCATTTCTTTACCTTCACTTTTGCCTCTTGGATTCTGAGAAATGAAGAGCAGGAACTAAGTGATAATCATATTTTGGGGGACTGTTCTCAGCCGGAGAAGTGAGAGCAACCCAGATTGTCTGCACCATAACTTGGCACTGTTCACCATCCTGAAGAGCTGCTTTACCCTAACCGATGCCTGGGGCTTCCCATGAAGTGCACGCTCCGCTGTGGGTTACCTGCTGGGGAGATGGCCAATTCCTCCATGGACACAGCAATTTCTTCATCTCTACTTGCTTTGCTTTCACTTCCAGATGCTGCCATAGAAATTAACAAAATGCTAAGGATTAGTGCTATGCAGGACTCTGAAAGTCATTTCCGGTGACACAAACTCAGTGAGAACACAGGTTGCCTGGGTCTTTACTAAAAAACTTTCACATGAGAATTAGGGTTGGGAAGATTTCACTCGTGATCTGGGGTTTGGAGGCAATTACCTATTGGAGAAGCTGACGAGGCATCGTACTGTTCAGACTGCTCATCATTTTCAAGATGAAATTCTGAAATAATACAAAAAATAGTTCTAAGCAGAACTAGATTTGATAACCTGGACTCTTCAGTCTTTCCCCCTTGCTCCGGTATGTGAATGAACACGTCTGGCATAAGACGCTTCTGGAAGCATGAAGATTTGGCCAATTTTCCAGCTCCATCTGTTTCAGAGGTTGCTGACCTCTGTGCCCAAATAAAAAAGGAAGCAAAGTTCCTATGAAGCAGAGAGTGCAAAGAAGAAAGCATTTAGTTTCCTGCTTATATAGCTAAAAGCATGGTACAAGTTTTCCTCAGTGCTTGTCCATGATAGCATTTACTGTTTTCTGAAAGAGACATACAGATGTATAGAACAGCAACAAAAGTCCTTCTAGAGCAGTGCTCCAGAAATTTAGAATATATTTATTCCTATGTTAGACTCCAGACTGGGGTCAGTGAACTATACCCTGGAAGTAAAAATAAATAATAAAAGTTTTATTGAGATTCATCAACACTTAGAAGTACCTTTGTTAAACTTTTTTGTTTTTTCTGCATTTTAGGACAGAATCTACAGGGTTTACAGGGTCTACAGGGTCTCACTACACAGATCTGACTCGTGTTTAGTCTCCCAAACCCTGGGATTATAGGCACACACCACCAGGCCCCGTCTCATTTGCAGTCTCAGTGCACCCCAGAGGTAAGGCTGGCATAGCACACCAGGGATCAAACCCTGGCCTCTGCACTCTGCCTAAGCAGGCGCTTTAGTCCACTGAGCTATCAGGTTGGCCCTAGAATTACTTTTTTTGATGCTCTCATGCAGCAGTAGCAGACCTGGGTCATGCAGGAGACCACATTATTCACAAAGCTTAAAATACTTACTATTTTGGGGGTAAAGTGTGTGCCACCCACACTGAGAAGTGAAAGTTGAGAAGCCAATAGTAAGTATTCAATTCTATACCTTCTAACTCCTAGAAATCTGGATCTCCAGAAGTTTCTCTCTGGAGCCATGACACAGAAGGCGGTAGATTTTCTCCACTCAAGATTCTGTATATCTCTGAATAATGATAACTTTTTCCCATTATATAGTCAGAGAATCTTAGACTCCTAAGGGTTATCTCAGAATTCTAAATAGCCATTCATTCACTTTCTAAGTATTTTCTGAGGGCCTATCATGGGTCAAATTCCATTAATGAAGCGTTTAGAATCTGTACAAGATAAAATTTAAGCAAAAAGCCCTGTATTTTGAAGCTTATTTTAAGAAAAGGAAGATAGCAATATAATGAACAAATGAATTCTGTGGTATAATTAAGTAGATAGCTATTAAACTAAAAGGAAAATGTGCAACAGTATAAAAATGTTAATTGGGGTAGACTGTTTTATCAAATAGAATAAATAATGATGCTAAACATTCCTTTTGATAGGGACAGTTTATCCTGTGCTTGTAAGTGGAAGAATAACGCAGCAAACAAAAACAAAAGAGAAAGAAGGCACATGAGGTCTTTGACTGAAACTGCTCACTTAATCTCCGCAGTTTCCTGGAATAGGCGTGGTGGTTGTCAAGAAATCTGCGTGTCTTCTTTTCAGCATTCTTCAGCTTTGTCTTTATTTTGTGCATCTTCTTTTTGCTTAACACATTTTTTTCTGAAGCCATCAAAAGCTGTGTCACCTAGGTTTTCAACAGCAGACTCAGTTCTCTGGTGGTTCTTCCTCAAGTGACTCCTTAGCTGAGAGAGAGATGAGTAGCAGATAGGAAAGAAAACTTAGACATAGAATTCTAAGCCATTGGTTCTCAGATTTCTGTGGGCATTAAGCTATATCACACACAGGTACAAATTCTCTATTATGAATGTGAAGATGAGTTATATCTAAAGAGTATCAATAAAATACAATAGAAAAATTAAAATTAAAAAAAAAAAAAAAAAGATTTGAGGCTGTGGAAATAGTTCAGTCCTCTAAGCGCCTGCCTGGCAGGTTTAAATACCTGGGTTTGATCCCTGGTACAACATATAATGTCAGCCCCAGAATCCTGGGTGCATTGTACAGACCACCAAAACCATGTATGGTGGCACATGCCTGTGATCCCAGCAATGTGCAGGCTGAGACAGGAGGATCACTACAAGTCCAAGCACCACAGTGAGACCTTGCACCAAATAAATAAATAAATAAATAAATAAATGATTTTAAACAGGTAAAAAGAGAAAACAAGTCACCTAGATGGTTCTATCCCATTTCCCCAAAGTCTGATTTGAAAGATTAGGATTAATCCCATGAATTTTCAGTTTCAACTTCCCAGGTGATGCCAAAGCTACCAGTTCAAGAAGCACACTTGAAGTGACAACACTTAGCCCCGAAAGACATCTGGGATGAGTTCGTGTTCTCAAAAATCAAAAAATGAATTTTAGAAACAAATGGAGTTCAGAGAAGCATAGATTTAGTGGGGGAAAGAAAGCTCCTGTCCATGAGGACAGAAGGATACCGGGACAGGTTGCCCTGGACCTGTCTCTTCGAGGGATTTTTACAGAATAACACCACATTGTGAGGTGGGTCTGAGGTGGGAAAGCTAGGAACTCGCTTAGGTGGGCATGAGGTGGGACTCAGCTATGGTCTCCCAATAAGATTGCAAGTGCAATTGCTTAGGTAAAATTGATTAAATTCAGAATCAATGAGGAAGCCAATGTAGGGAGCAGATGCAAATCCAGAATGTAGGCTTTTCCCACAGGGGTTTGGGTTGCTGACTCTCTCAGGCTTCCAAGGGATTGATGCCTATGATCCCTGATGCCCACTCTAGAGAAGTATGCCGCTGCATTTCTTTACTCTTTTGTCCTGAAGTCCAGGCCACAGCAGGGGCCCATCATGCCCAAAGTTGCAAAGTCACCTTGTCCTCCATACTATCTCCTTGCAGGCCTAGCTCTGTCTGACTGCCTATAATATTTCTATCTAATTTAGCTGCCTACAACAAACTCAAGGCAAATCTTAAGACAAAGGAGTAAAGAAATACAGCCACACACTTCCCTAGAGATGTGCATCAGGGATTGGTATTCTCTCTCTTTTTTAAATTTTTTATACATGTATTTAGTACAGGGTCTGTAGGGTCTCACTACACAGATCAGACTCGTAGGGATCCTTCTGTCTTCAGCCTCCCAAGCACTGGGATTACAGGTGTGCACCACCACATCCAGTCTGAATTTTGCCATTTTAGTTTGCCCTCGGGGCAGGGCTGACACAGCATGCAGGGACCTGAACTCTAGTCCCTGCATCTGCCTAAGCAGATGCTTTAATCCAGTGAGCTACCTGACCGGCCCAGGGATTGGTATTGTAAGTAGGTATCAATCACTTTGAAAGAGCCAGACAGAGTCACTGACCTGGTCCCAACAGGAAGAGCCCTGGTCTATATTCACGCCCACTAACTTCCCCACTTGGTCCTGGATTTAATCACTGTTACGTGAGCAATGGTACTTGCAATCTCACTGGTCAACCATAGTTTTGTCCCACTAATGCCCACCCAAGCATGTTAGCATCTTCTGCATGTTACACCTGCCTCACAACATAGTTTTGCTCTATAAAAATCCCTGGAAGAGACAGCTTCCCAGGGCAACCAGTCTGAGCCCCCGTTCTGTCCCTCTCTCAGACAGAAGCTTTCTTTCCCCCAATAAATACCTTCTGCTCTTAATATCCATTTGTTTCTCAAATTCCTTTTTCAGTTGTAGAGATCACAAACTCATCCCAGGTATCTTTCAGGTTGGGATTTCCAGTCTCCTATATCAAGCTCACAAAGCAACTTACTGGTAGCTGATAAACCCAGGCATTTTATCATCCATCTTGCCTTTACTTTCTTTTCTTTCACTTTTTTTCGTTTAGTATAGTAACTAATTTAAGCAGACATTATGTTCAGTATGTGTAGCCATAAGACATAAGCACATCATACCTATAGGCTGATATTCTTTCTACTGATGTGACTGACAGCCCTGTGCTCAGAGCGTAAGAACATAAACCATAGCTTGCTGTCCTGGTGCTGAAAATAACAGTTTATACAGAGAGCAAAAATAAGGCAAAAATGTAAATCTCTTTGTTCAGCTGTATGGCTTCTCCACCTGAGACTTTCAGGTCAATATGAGTCAGAAGAGAAGTAGCACAGCACAGAAAAATGTAAGGAATTTACATCCAGGTTGTTTGCATTGACCTTTCTTTTAAGAATCTATTAGGTGTTAACCAAATACTTTCTTCACAAAGTTGCTGATGTACCCCAAACTATACTCCTTTTGTCCCCAGTCCCCAGTCCTAAACAGTCCATGTGGTAGTATTCTCTCCTTACCTCCTCTCTCTCTCTCAGAGATAAGAAATGGAGCCCCTCAAAACACAGCCACAGGCAGAGCATAAAGCTACTCACCAGCCAGCGCAGCCCTCTGGTTCTGGGCAGGGAAATCAATGAAATCAAAAGCACTTGAAAGCAGGCTTCCTTTCCTGTCAGCCGGTCATGTGTGGGCGTAACCAGTGTGGGAAATTCCAGCTTCTCGAAACCTCGCTCTGTTTTCCAGGATGCAATTGAGCCTCATTTCTGACAGGTAACTTCCTGGTTGATATAGCAAAGTTCGTACATACACAAGTGCCCGTGTTCAGTGTTTCAGTGTTTAGTCTGTCTCTAGCCCTGATAATCAGTCTGACTCCATCTCTGTCTGTCTCAGAACCACCCTGAGCTTTCACATAGCCCAGAGCTGCACCCCACAAAAGCCACCACAACCTGGGAAGCACAGATTTTTCTAAGGATTCAGGACAGAGAAAGAGGGAGCACTGTGAAAAGGTTACACTCATATCACGGTTTATCTGTCATTTCTATGGGTCTTCGTTGTTTATTAGATTCATGTGTGTAGTTTTTTTTGTTTTGTTTTGTTTTTTGTTGTTTTTCAGGACCAGGGTTCGAACTCATGACCTTGCCCTTGCCAGGCAGGCACTTGTGCCACGGAGCTATCTCCCTGGTGCTACTATTTATTTTTTCTTTTGGAGGGGGATCTACAAGGTGTTCAGGGTCTCACTGCTTAGTAATCCTCCTGTTTACAGCCTTCCAAGAGCTGGATTACAGGCGTGCACCACCACATCCGGTCTCAACTGCCATCTCAGAGTACTCTGGGGGCGGGGCCAGCCCGGCAGGCTATCGGACTTTAATCCGCTGAGATATCTGGCCAGCCCTCATGTGTAGTTTTGTGTTAACTGTGCAAGAACATCTTCTACTTAAACAAATTATCAGTATCTGGTTCCCATTAAAATTAAATTATGGCACAATTTATAAAGTACGGGAGGGTAACTTAGTTTCTTTAATTTCACAGTACCCAGCAACCACAGTTGCATGCTTAGTTATTTCATTGTGAATTGTTTTCTATTCTGTCTTAAAACACTTGAGTAATGCATTACTCATTTAATTGATGAATCAAACCAGAGACCTCCTGACATCTGTGACCTTTCCCCCTAAGTCTGAACTGGCTTCATGACTTGGTTTTGCTGTATTCTTTTTTTTTTTTTTTTTTTCCTGTACCAGTGATCAAATTCAGAACCTTGCACTTGCCAGGCAAGCTCTTATTCCACTGAGCCATCTCCCGGGCCCCATGCCTAGGTTTTGGCCAACAAGCTGCCTTATAAAATTTTGTGTACTTTGCCCTCTTGGTTACAGGAGACGGTGTGAACAAACCAGGCTCAGCTGGCTGAGGATCAGCACTGTCTCCGAACCCTACTGCCCCAGCCAAGTGATCCTAGGCCAGTCCCCACGCTGATGTTTTCCAAATATGAGAAATTCTGCCCTTCCTGGTCGAGATGCCTCCTGCAGGAGCAAAGGTAACCCCAGGAGAGATGAGAAAACCACCAGCTGCTGGCTCCTGAGCAAGGGTGGGCACTGCGTGGTGCCAGGCGTGGTGGTTTCTTGGGTGTTCTGATAATGACTCAGCAAGAGATGACTGACAGGCATGTATTTATTCGCAGCTCCCCCCAATACCATTATCATAAACCTATTAAGAAAACTGTAAAGCCAGGAATGGTGGCACACACCTGTAATCCCAGCACTTGGGAGGCTGAGGCAGGAGGATCAGTGCAAGTTCGAGAGCAGCCTGGGCTATAAAAGTGAGCTTAAGGCCAGCCTGAACTGCATAGTGAGACCCTGTCTCAAAAAGACCAAAAATAAATAAATAAATGAAAAAGTAAAAGAAAACTGTAAATTTCTTTTAACTTTTCAACGTGTGACAGATATTTTGAACAGTCAGCTTATTAAAGAATCTGACACAGTGTTACTTCACTTTGCATGCTTGATTTATTCTGCTGTTTTGGAAAAGATGGTCATGTTTGTATTTGTGTGAGAAAAACGGTCGTGGTCACATTTAAATGTCACCGGATGCAGAGTTCGCAAACAACAAAATCTTTCCAGATGCTTCTGT
Source organism: Capromys pilorides (assembly GCA_004027915.1). NCBI lineage: Eukaryota > Metazoa > Chordata > Mammalia > Rodentia > Capromyidae > Capromys > Capromys pilorides. The sequence continues at coordinate 7,802 of PVKN010023433.1, forward strand.
TTGGGAACCAAACTGCAAACAAAAGCATTTGTGCATATTACACATTTCCATGTATCAAACAATATAGAGACATTATAAAGCTTATCATGTAGTTATAAAATATTTCACATCATATGTATCATTTTTATATTTTATAATATCAAGTGTTATATTGTGCATTTACACGCATTGTTTAATATGTAACTATTAAACACGTATGTGATATATAAAGATGAGCTAATTGCGCAACGCGTTTATTACCGACACATCCACTGTCAGATCCAACACGGGTTGCTTTCACGCTTTAGCTCCTCGGAACGCGCGTGCTTTCTTCTTGGCGTCCACGCGGAAGGTAACTACTGAGGTATAAAGCAAGTCTATTCTAATTTTTTGAAAAGCTGCCATCTAGTGGGTTACCGTCTTTTTACTACCACCCAAATGCACCAAGGTTCCAATTACCCGCGCTTCTGCCAACACGTGGCGCTTCCCCGCTGCGGGTGAGGTAATAAGCCATCACGGTTCTCGGCAGCATTATATTCCACCCTCTTGCTGGGGGTGAGTCGCAACCTGCCTGACTTCCTCACTGAAACGCAGCTAGGATATGAGAAGAAGGCTGGAGCATCCGGGAGGCCTTTCCAATTTCGTTCCCACTTATTCACCGTGTTAATTAAACTACATTCTCTATGAAAGAACCTCAGAAGACACAGTTCTTTTGTCTTCATTTTTCTTGAGTCCAAAAAGAGCAAGCGCGTGTGTTGCTGTAGCACTTCTTTTGGAGTCTGATAAAGGTGCGCCGGGCTGTCTCAGGCTTCTGCCAGAAACGGAGGATGCAGAAGGCAGCGTGGGGACCCCGCCTGGCCCGTGCTGCACCCCTAAACGGGATTCCGCTCCCTTCTCCTCCATGGGGTCGCCCCTCCCTGCCTCAGCTGTGCCACTCTCTGCCTACCCAGGGAGCCCAGGTCACTCTAGGCGGCCCTGTGACACCTGCATGATGAGGTCTGATTGGAATAGGTGATGAACGTTTGAATTTTAAAAACGTGCTATGGAAGGCACTTCCCAATGCGCCCCCTCTTCCTAGACACCCCTGCCTCAGGTGGGTCGCGCTCTCGGGAGCAGCGGGCTCAGGCCTCTCTCAGGAGCGTTCGCCCTGGTGCTGTCCTGGCCGTGTGCACCTCCTGAGTCCACTGCAGGCCCTTCCTTTCCGTGGTCATTCTGACCTCCGGGCAGAACCAGAGTGCGTAGGCGCCAGATCCGGAGAGGAGGGTGGGGAGGGCGGGGAGCGCGCCCCGCTGTGTCCCGGGGGGGCTTCCGGCTGGACCTGGTGGGTGGCGCCGTGCCCTGAACGTTGATCACGTCCAAGGTGACTTCCCGGGCAGCAGGAAGTACCAAGAACAAGCGGGGGTGTGTTCAGGGTGGAGGGCGCTAGGTAAGGACAGCGCGCCCTTTACCGTAAGAAACTTCACTTACGTATTGCCCGCATATGTTGGTCGCATCTTAAACATCAGTTCTGTGGTCCAAAGGACTTGGAAGGTTTCCTCCCTCGCTCAGGCGAAAGCATGCTTAAATCCTCCTTGCATGCTCTCCGCGCCCAGGCGATCGCACCGCTGGTCCCTTCTGCCACCGTCTCTGCCGCGTCCCCAGCCCCTTGTGCTCTGGTACCTCTTTCTCCGGTTGATTCGGCGCACAGACCTAGTGCATCGTGGCCCCAGGGCCCTTGCCCTTGCTGTGCCCCACGAGACGAGAACCTTGGGCTCCCTCCTCTTTCCTTCTACTCCTTGTTCTGATTTTGTTATTTCAAAAAAGCCTCTCCTGATGCTATGTATAGCGTAGCGGCGATGTGCTCTGTGTCCTGCTTTTAATCCTTTGTTTTTCTGCTTAAACAGTACCATTTTCTTTTCAACTATTATAGATGTGCTTGTCTTAGTTACTTTTTATTCTTACTGGGACAAATACCCAACACTCAAAATGAAGGAAGGAAAGGTTTATTTAGCTCACAGTTGCTGGAGGTTTCAGTCCATATTCGGCTGGCCCAAGGCTGAGTGGAACAGGGCAGAGAGTATCCAGTTCATGGTGGTGGAATAGTAACAATCTCGACAGAGGCAACCGACCAACCAGGGCTCCAGAGAGCAACAGCGACCGTCTGTTTCTCTGTCTCTCTTTATATTTCATTCAGGCTCTCTGCCTCAGCCTATCCGCCTTAGGCCACACCCATAATCCCAGCCATATTCAGACCAATAGCCCCATAAGTACTAAAACACATAATCCCAGTGGATCATGACTCAAGTCCCAAACTCTAGAAGTCCCTGTCCCATGATTGCATGAGGCTTTGGGGGGACAACTAGACATAAACCATAACAGTGCTTGTGTATTTGGAGTATATCCTCGTTTATGGAAGGTTTTATACAGTAAGTACTGCATTGCCCTTGTTCCCTGGTATCTTTTTAGCATCTAGAAGAGAACTTGGTATATAGTAAGTGTGAGGGACTATTTTAAAACTTCCACGCTCACACGTGGCCTTGAGTGTGAACCAGGTGGCGGGGCCTTGCAGCAGCCTCGCAGCTGTGCAGTGCAGCGTCAGACACAAGGACAGAGACGGTGTGAGCAGGCGCTCGCGGCGTGGGAATGAAGACTATGGTGCAATTTAAACTACGTTTCAGAAGAGATTTATAATATGATATGGCATGATAGAAAATACTTATAAATAAAGTGATCATTGGGTCTAAGCTTGACGGAGTCATTCTAAAATGGAAGAAGCCTGGTTGGATAGCTGCAATTATCCCATCTAACAAAAAGGAAGGAATATGATCTCAGTAGGAGGAAAGAGCTGCCCCAAGTTCAGACAGTGAGCGAGCAGCGAGAGGCAACTGGCCTCGCGGCTCCTCGCGGCTCCTCGCGGCTCCTCGCGGCTCCTCGCGGCTCCTCGCGGCTCCTCGCGGCTCCTCGCGGCTCCACGCGGCTCCACGCGGCTCCACGCGGCTCCACGCTGCTCGCCAGCTCAGGCAGTGCCGTCTTCCACAATGTAACAGAATACCCGGACCGAGGCAAAGCTTCAGTTACAACGCGTAAGTAAATCATGGAGACCAACCGTGGTGTGGCATAGCGCCAATAGCTAGCAACACTCTATTATGTGTTGAGGAATAATCTAAGAGGGTAGATTGTATGCTATGACTTACACACACACACACACACACACATACACACACACATATGCACACACAATTGAGAAACACATATTTTGTTAGAGAGTTATAAGTGTATGGCATAGATTGTGGTAATGGTTTCTACAGAGAAGAAACCGAAACAAGCGGGCAGAGGTTGAACTGAAGTGGCACCCTGATGGAAGGCCCAAGGGTAGCACAGTGATTCTTGCACTTACCTGCAGTGGGGCTGGTGCTCACTCGCCAGGCTACCTAGACTGAGAGATAACTGGGACTACACCATTTACCTAGGAAGGACTGGGAGCTTGGCAGGAGTTTCCCCATGTTTGGGAAGTGAGCGGGCAATGAAAACTGACCTCTCCGCCCCACGCTGATCTAAAGTTCAGGTTGTGCTTTCACAATATAATAAAACACATAAACCGAGCCAAAGTTTCTGTTATAAAATATAACTAGGTCACAGAGATCTACTACTGCAAGGCATAGTGTCAATAGCCAGCTGCAAATAGACTTAGAACACTGTACATTAAATGGCTTCAGCACACTCACACACACACACACACACACACTAATAAAAATTGAAAAGCAGAAGAATTTTGGAAGAGAGAAACATGTTCATGGCATGTATTATGATGCTGTTTTCTTAGTTTTTTATTTTATTATTTTTTTTTTAGGGAAGGGTCTACAAGGTGTTCAGGATCTCACTACTGCCTTGGACTTGTAGTGATCTGCCTGTTTACAGCCTCCCAAGATGCTGGAACCTGGAATTACAGGCATGCATCACCATGCCCAGTCTCAATTGTCGTCTCAGGGCGCCCTGGGGGCAGGGCTGGCAGGACAGGCCCAAGAATCGAACCCCTGGCCTTTAGCCTGCTTGCAGGCACTTTAATCTGCTGAACTATCTGGCTGGCTCTTTCTTACAGTTTTTTTTTTCCAAGCTCAATAAATTGTGCACATATACACAACTTTTGTATGTCAATTTGTCTGTATTAAAAGAGGTTTAAAAACAGGACTTGAAAATCTACAAATTAGAAAAATGGAGTGTAAGCCTCCTTAAAATGATGACGTAAGAGCAGCATGCTAACTCTGCTCTCTGCTATGAGCCCTAGTAAGGCTCTCTGTAGAATGTTCCTCTTCGTTTCAAAGGGCACCCACGTTTCTACCATGATGTCACCACCTGTGAAGAGACAGAAATGCAGAGCAAGGGGCTTGGATGTCGTCATGTGAGAAGGAACAGCCCTTCCTGTTGTCTGTCAGCTCATCAAACTCATCACTGGCACGCTTAATCGGTCTGTGGATTCCATTCATGGGGAAAACACATTTCAGTGATTTGTTTTATATTTTCATATAATTTTTACTGTAAATTCCAACATATACAATAACAAAACAATGTAAAAGAAGGCAGGTGCAATAGTTGTCATCTTGGCACAGGTAGGTTTTTATGTAAAATGTACTGATAACACTGATTTGTTTTCCCCACTATTGCTATACAACAAAGTCCTCAACCCCTTTCCGACACCCACCACCCACCACCCCACACCTCCGTGGTGGGCAGGGCTCTGCGGCCCATTAGAAGCTGGTTGTGCACAGCAGGTGAGCTACACTGTAGGAGGTGACGCTTCCTTGGTATTTACAGCCCCTTCCCATTGCTGGCTTTATTGCCTGAGCTCAGGCTCCTGTCAGATCAGATCAACATTAGATTTTTCAAGGGAGCACCAACAGGACTGAGACCTGTGTCTTGATGGGATACAGGGTGTTCATTCCTTTTAATCAGGAGAAAAAATACCCTCTCAAGATTTCTTGCCAAGTCCACAGGAGAGTAGACTTCCAGAGACCGTTTTGTGTTGCCCAAATGGTTAGGGATCAATGCTGCTCATGGCCCAGCTTGATTTTCTATAATCATTCAACAGTGACCACAGATCCATAAATCCATCCGCACTCCTACAGACACCTGCATGGGGCTGTCATGAAGCAAAATTAATGAAGCTCTCCTCTGTGTGGGTCATAAAAGCAGTACCTGCCTGCCGTTCCTCTGGTTACTGTGCAGGCCTGTCTTCCAGGGCTCGCAGACAGCCGTGGACACACCCTGCCCCAGCCAATGTCCTTATGCAGACATCTTTCTGCACTGCTATGTGTCCTACAGAACGTCTGTCACAGTGAGCCACCTTGTTCTTTTCCACTGCTTATTCTTAGACACACACACACACACACACACACACACACACACACGGCTTTTCTTCCATTGTCATTGAGCACTGCAGCTTAATAGTGACAGCACTATGTCAAAAACAGTTTTATAAACATGAAATAAAACATTTTCTGAGATGAAAGAGAATTAAAATCTTTTCTGTATAATTGTAGAGCATAGTTACCAAACTTTAATTAAACTATTCTGCATTAAAAATAAAACGTTGCATTCAAATAGTAATGATGCAATTGAAAGTCAGTTATAAAAAGAAAAAACATTTGATGATAACACAATGTGTCCTCAACTTCATATTCCTTTCCCTATCACTGCTGTATAAGGGAAAAAAGTAGCAGCTGCTACACAATGGTACCTCCAACAGTGCAAAGGGGTCCTGATTCCCTACAGCCCCACAAGAACTTGTTGTTGGTTGATGTCTGGAAAATAACCACTCTTTATAGGATGGGCTCACAGTGTTTTAATTTGCAACCCTTAAATGACCAATGACGGAGAATATTTTTTAGGATAGTTATTTTTTCTTTCTATTTCTTCATCTTAGGCCTATCTATTCATTTCAGATGCCCACTTCTGAATTGGATCTTTAAATTTGGAAGTCTGCTTTGTTTTTGAGTTGTTTCTGTATTCTAGATAGTAATCCTTTGTCTGAGAAACAGCTGACAAAAATTTTCACATTGTAGTTTTCTCTTCACTCTTGACGATTTCTTTTGTTGTGAAAAAAGCTTTTCAATAAGATGAGATCTCAGTTGTTGATTCTTTGTGCTATTTCTTGTGTAACTTGGTTTTGTTCATAAAGTCTATGGGTGTGAGTACTACACACAACCTAGGGTGGATAGCCTGTCTGAATGTAACATAACAGACACAGACAGACAGACAGACAGACAGACAGACAGACAGACTGACTTGCTCTCATAGCCATCGTTACTAATAACTCTTCCATTTACTCGCGCTATTTTGCTGTTTTCTGCTGCCATGAGCTACCGCCCGCTGCTGTGCGCCAGTCTTCCTGGACCTTTGTGTGGACTGCAGTGTCCACCAACTGTGAGCTAAAGAAACTTTTCCTTCCTTAATTTTGGGTGTTGGCATTTTGTCCCAGGATTAAGAAAAATGTAACTGAGACAGTACTTAATTTGTTTTGCTCCCTTTTCTCAGTTCTTTTACCTTTCCTTGTCTTAGTTTGTTATATATTTCTCTCTCTTTTCTTTCTTCTTCCAATTTTGCATACATATACCCAGAAATATAAACAACTAGTTTGAAGACCACACTATGCAATACAAGAAATACTGTGAAATTCATACTATTTTGTTTATTGAAATTCTGTATCATTTCAATTTTTGTTGTAATACTTTCTTGTGCTCTCATTAAAAAATAAAAATTTAAAAATACCTATAAGTTCCATTTGATTCAGCTACTGCAATTCTTAATACCTTCCCAAGTTAGAAACATCGTACAGTGACCTGTGTACACCCATATAGATAGCATAATACTACATATTTTACCTGTCAGTCTTGCAATTTTTTTCTTTCAATATTTGCCTTTTTCAACTTACCCATGGATAACACTGTGCTATGAAGGAACTCTATTGCTTTTTTTCTCTCTAAAACTCTTCCCACATGCTTAGATCAAAAATGAAACTTCTGGCCCGATTGCCTTGCACTTTCATGCTGTGCTTCC
>PVKN010023434.1:0-14790 GCA_004027915.1 Capromys pilorides
GCCTTATCTTGTACTCTGAGTAACTATTTTGAAGATAACAATATGAAATGTATTAAGTATTGCTATTCTATCATTTCGTTTTGAAAATTTTTCCCATAAAACAAAAAAATAAAGTAAGGTTTCTATGTTGACAAGACATGTTCACTACCTTTATAAGGTTATTAAAACCACTCTAGAGCTTAACATAACTGTGGTTTCCTAACACCTGAGGCATAGGATCATAGAAAATATGCCCTCACTACCACGGGTGCCCCAGGAACGGGTCCCATTTTGTACACACTGTCTCCAGGCTTTGTGTGAGAAAGATATGAGTCCACTTCCTGCAGAGGAAAAACCGCATTATATCAGTGGGGTTTGTATAGTTACCAAGAATCAACAGCACACACCTTCACAACAGAGCTAATACATAGCTGGTTATTGGAGAACCTTTGGCTACAAAACGTTTCTGCACATCTTATGAACTGAAGACCTACTTTACGCTGCTTGCGGAGGCAGGGATTTCAGAGACCTAGCCTCCAGAACCAGAGCTCTTCCTGGGTCTTCCTTGCCAGTGGGCCACAGCTGAAATTGGAAGGTAGACACCTCTGCCCGATCTTACCTTGCAGACCCTCTCCAAACCACCTTCTTGCTGGGCCCCAATTTCACATCCGGACCTCTAGCCTGAAGGAAGTGCAGAGAGCTGCTGGGGTTGGGGGTTCACAACTCCGCCGCACTCCTACAGAGCCTGGCACGGAGGATCTGAGCTATACTGGCTCATAGTCCATAGGACTGGCATCCTGAAGGCCTTCGGGCGCCCGACACACGCGCGGGACTGTCTCCTCGGGGAGCCCCGAGGCTACGGCGCGGTAGAGGCTGATCGTTAATCCCCTCGGTTCTGCCTTGCTTTAAGGTAGAAACCATGCTCATTTGCACTCGCGCTTCTGTGTCCCTAAATTGGGATTTCACTCCGGACTGCGGGAAACGAAACTCCACGGAGAACCCGGCAGCAGCAGCGCGCTCTGGAGCTCCCACCCCACCCCAGCGCCGCAGGGCAGGGCGAGAAACAGAAAGCCTCCTTCCTGAAGCCGCTGCGCAGCGCCTGGCGAGAAGTACACGGCCCTGCAGCGCGCACTCTCGGGCGTCCCTGCACACACCCACGCCCCACGCGAGCGCGCACACGCGTGCCCTCGCCCACGTACCCACGCGTGCGCACACGGCGTCGGCCCTCTCTGGAGTCATCCACAGGCCTAGGAGCGGGCGCAGCTACAGCGGATAGCTGTCACTCACCAGCAGCGCCCTTGCGCTGACGTCGCGGAGCCGAGACCGGACCCCAACACCGCAAGAGCTGGGTGCGGAGCCCGCAGTTCAGCGCCCAGGTTGGGTTGGGTCAGGTGGGGGTCCTCGCGGTAACGGTGCCCCCTGGTTGTAGTGGAGGGTGGGGTGTCTGTGTCCCCGCCTCTCAGCCGTATCTTCCCATGGGCGCTGCCCACGCAGGTCGTGATCGGGCGCCAGACAGCGCCACTGTCTTGGCGCAACTTTTATGCCTTCTTCAATACGTGCTCTTTGGCTTATAGCTTTGAATATTAATCCTCCCCCAGTAGAGGGATTCCGCAGTCCACACTTGTATATTTGCGGCTCCCTTCCTTCCCTTCTTGTTTACCCTCCAATGTGTAAATGTGGGAATGTATGTGGGGTGTGACTGTGTGGACGCGGTGGGTGTGGGTGCGGGTGCGGGTGCGCGCCCCTTACCTGTGTCACTCTTTAGAGCAGTTTCCCTCTAAGCAGTCCTCCCTCCTAAGCAGGCCAGGTTCTGCAGAACCACCTCAGCTCTGAAATGACTGCTTTCCTGAGCCACAGGCTTCCACACGGAAGCCTACAGAAACTTGTAGTCATACCCGCTTCCTCTTAGCTCAGCATTAAAATACATTTTTCCTTTTCTATCAGTCATAGGATATTAGTGGATGCAGCACCTGATTTAACATGAGTTTGGAAACCATGGAATGTGGGGGCTAGCTTATTATTTTTTAAGGGCTTTTCAAAAAATATATTTTAGGGAAGGGTGTGCAGGGTGCTCAGGGTCTCACTACTAGATTGGACTCATAGTGATCTGCCTGTTTACAGCCTCTCAGGAGCTGGGATTATAGGCGTGCACCACCACGCCCAGCTTCAATTGCTGTCTCTGCGCGCCACAGGGGCAGGGCCAGCAAGGCAGGCCTGGGGATCGAACTCACAACCCCTGCACCTGCTTGCAGATACTTTAATCCCCTGAGCTATTTGGCTGGCCCCAAAGAACTTTTATGTATTTATTTGGTACAGGGTCTCATTATGCAGTTCAGACTTTGGTGATCCTCCTATCTCAGCCTCCACGGCACTGAGATTACAGGTGTATGCCACCATGCCCAGTTTGAGGACCCACGGAGTGCATAGAGTGGTCAGGGTTCTGGGACTGACAGGGCACGTGGTACCAGGCATTGAACCTGGGTCCTTATCAGGCAGGCACTTAGACAACTGAGCTATCTCCTCAGCCCCTAAATTATTTTTGTTGATTGTAATGTTTACAATGCTCTAAGGTTCTGTGGAGACTGATTCTGGACATCTGTGGAAGTGAAAATCATTTGGGAGAATATGTTGTATGTTTATTTGAATTCATTCATGTATAATTATTTATCTCTGGACTTTATTCTACTCACAGAATAAAGTATTTCATGATAGTCTTACAAGCATGAGGCACTCAAAGAGACCCAAGTCATTTGGTCCAACTACCTAGCTTTGCACACTAGGATAAGGAAATCCAAGACAAGTTGGGGAACCTGGTGAAGGCAACCCACCAAGCCGTCCATCATTTAGTTGTGCAGTGCCTGGCTCAGAACTGGAGAGCAGATCTTACAATGGGATCGTCAGCAAGACTCAAAATAATCTTTACATTAAATTTTAATATCACATTTCCCAATTGCAGAATGTTCTTTCTTCTACACTAAATGTTATCTTGTCACTGTCCATTTCAAAATTCTTAGGAATGAAGGCCTTAGATGAAAAATCCCAGAAGAACCTGCTTATTATTAACTGAGTAGATATATGAGTACCACACCATTTGGTTTTGTCAGGAGGCAAAAAATAGTGAGCATAAAGCCTTAAGACTAAAATTAAAAAGGAAAATGTCTCTTATTATAGATTTAGTATCATTAATGCTTTTTCTTGAAATTTCATTTTCTGTTAGATGAGTTATTTTTTTCAGTGCCTATTTCCAAATTTGGTGTCTTATTTTCTATTACCCTAGAATTTGTGAACCAATATGTACTTAATAGAAAAAAAATTTCTCAAACTGACCACACAGGCACCTGGGTAGCTATATGTTTCTTAGGCCCATGGTAAATATAATCACTCACTTTAATAAACATTAGTTAGCTGAAGAAAACTGCACTTAATATGTGATGATACCCATTATATATTTCTTTTATATAACAGATGAAAAATATAGTTCTGAATCAAAACTCCTTTCACTGCTATTGAAACCAATCTCCTTTCTACCTTTGGCGTTCATTTATGATGGTATAAAAATTTGAAATTAGGCTCCACATGCAGTATTGGAGAGTGCAGAATTGCACAGAAACATTTAGTAGTTGGAAGAAAGAAGGAAATAAACTATTTTTCTTCCTGTAAAAACCCTTTAATATTCTCATTTTAATTTCATGTGATGCTATATTCTACCCCAAATTGATATGTTGAGACCCTCACCTCCTATGTGGTGGCCCTAGGAGGTAGGACTTAGAAGAGGTCTTGATGCTGGGCAGGGCCCTCCTGAGCAGGACCTGTGTCCTCAAAAAGACACAGAGTACTTGAATCACTTCTCTTGCTGTGGAAGCCACAGTGGGTGACCACCGCACACTCAGAATGTCATGCCACACCCAGACATGTACCAGCCTGCAGTGATCTTAGGTTCCCAGCCTCCACATAGTTTAAACCTGGCAGTGCTTTGTAATTTTTACGGTAGCCTGGACTAACAAGTCAGATGCTTACAGATTGAGGTTTATTTTTTAAAACAACTCTTGTGCAATGATTTTAATACTTTTTATTTGATTTACTTAAATATTTCAGCATGATTTCAGGAGAAAGTCCAAAGAGATGAATGTATTTAATGACCCAAACTCTGATCTTCACTATGAGGGCTTTTTTTCAGGGATGTCATCCACAGAAGTGAGAACCCTGAGGGTTTTCTTCACACCCAGGTGCTCAGTGATAAGGAGGAAGAAACTGCCTTCTTGAAGGGGCTCCTGAGGTCACAGGCTCCAGCCTCCATCGATGACCATTGGGTGGCCGGTCACATAGGCTGACTGCAGGGATGAATGCAAGGAGACAGTCAACCATGTGGGACCCAGACTGTGTGGCTTCAATCGGTCTGTGACTGGAAGAGCTGGACCACCGACTCGCACTCTAAGGCTGCACTTACACACTGAGTTTGGGAGAACCCAAATTAAATTTTAGATGCTTTGGAAATGTTGCATGTCCTTGTGCTCTGAAGATAATTGGCCACTGGCTGATAGCTGGGCACATGGTACATTCCGAGCAGGGTCAATTAGGTCACAGTTTTAAGAATCACAAAATAAGACTGGTGAACTATCACCATTCCCCAAACTCAGATAACATATAGTCCAAAATAGCACATTTTCACTTCCAGCCAAACTTTCGGCCACTGATAAACTCTTTAAGATGTCAGTCACAAAACAGCCATGTGATAATGACCAAGTATTATTTAAAAGCAGTGTGCAGTTAATTGATCAACATACAAAGGTAATTTTAGGGCTGGCCAGATAGCTCAGCGGACTAATGCACCTGCTTAGGCAGAGTGCATTGGCTGGGATTCAATCCCCAGTGCGCTGTGCTGGCCCTGCCCGTAGGTGCTGAGGCACTGATTGAGACTGGGCCTTGTGGTATGTGCCTGTAATCCCAGTGCTTGGGAGGCTGAAAACAGAATCTCTCTGAGTCCAATCTACGTAGTGAGACCCTCTAGACCCTGTACTAAACACACACAAAAGGTAATTCCAGGAAGTAAAGTGCATGAAATGTGTTTTAAAAATTTACTTGAGCAATAATTATTATCATCTCTGAAATAATATTCTATACTGTGCTCATACATCCAAATCTTTCTAAAATGGCAGGATTATAAAAATAATTATGGGCTTATACTCATAGATTGTTTCATTTTGTAAAGAAGCCATCCTTGTAGAAGATAAAACACGTTTTTACTAAAATGGACACTATGTAATTTGAATTCTTAGTTTTAGTTTGATCTAGAATTTGAAATAGTGGAAGGAGCACAGGAACGATATGATGCAGACAGTCACAGGAGTTCAATATAAGGAAACTGATCATATAAACTAGGCAAACTAGGCATTATTTGTCACCTGACCAAAGAAACAACCCTAACTTTCCCAAGTGTTTTCAAAAGTCAAGCTCCTATTACGCACATAAACAGCTCCGGCTGCTCTTACGAAGCCACAAGTCCTTTTGTTTTTTATTTCAGGCCACATGGTTGCAGCTGGCTGGCAGTCAGAGGTGTACAGCTCAGTGCCAGTATTTCCAAACCCCAGAGTCTTTTTGAAGCTGCTCAGAAGAATCACCCAGGCTGATTGCCTTACTCTGCTAACAATTTGCCTAGCAATGTCTCTATCCATTACCAGTACTGCTAGTAGTTCTGAGTGGTGTAACTGCTGTCACTAAAACCTCCCTGCTCTAGGATCTGTCATGTTCTCCAGCCACTCTTTCTGCACCACATGCTAGAAAGCAGACTTGAGACCGACCTGCTCCATTGTGATGTGGGGAAGGCGGGATTTTGGGGAGGTAGCAGAGCCACACCTCCTCCCTCCCTTCCTCTTGCTTCTCTCCCCTCCCATGCACAAATCCCCTGTTTAGTTAATATACATCGACAGAAACCAGGAGAAGGTGTTTTATGTTCTAACTTCATAACATGGTTTTTGTTTTTACAGTGCATGTCCTTCAAAATCTATAAAGATCATTCAGGAAGGATCTGATTACTAGTCAGAGGCAGAGTGGCAGAGGTATGATTGGTAATTTCCATACATGCTGACAAACCAGCAAAGGAAAAATAGCAGTGGAATTCTCCAGGACAAGTCACCAGGAACACTAAAAGCCTCATGCCGATCTGTAGCCCTGAGCTCAGTGGAATCTGGTTTGCCCTCAAGCTACCCACCAGAAGCTCACGTGGTCCTAGGGGGTTCATATGTTTGCCTACCACTTAGAATTTCACATTTGTAATCTGGAATGCAATGGCCATTCAAAAACTTGAATGCTTCAATTTTTTTTTAAATTCTTAGTTTTGTTTGTTACAAGGTTTTAAGCTAAAGTTTGGCGGGGAAGAGTCAGTGGCACAGATCACTGTGGGGCTTTTCTCTGAGTCCTCCCTTGTTCCTTGGTATTTCAGTGCATCCCTGCCAAGGACTGTGCAGGAGCTCACACTGACACACAGTAGCACAGAGGCCCCAGGATGGGAACCCTGGGTGGGACAGTGCTCACCTCATCAGAAGCCAGGTACACACAGACCAGAGCCACTTCTTCTGCTGTAGCAAATCTTCCTGTTTTCTGTCTCTTCAGGAAATCCTTCAGGGCCTGTCATAGAGAGCATGGCACACATCAGGGATGGCAACACACATTTGTGTTCCCTGTCTCATCTGTCAGGGGGTAGCATGGTGCAGACCCCACAGGGGGCCTCTGGTTTGCTGCCTTGATGAGTCCCAGCCAAGGCTGTGAGGACTCTGTCATCCAAGCTCAGTATCTGTGATGCCCCAAGCCTCAGCTACTGCGACAGATCAGAAAGCTGATATGAAGGAAAAAGGATTAAAAATCAGGGTCAAATACATATTCCATAAAGTTTCCCATCTTGACCACTGTAAGTGTGCAGTTCTTTAGTGTCCAGCCCGGTCACACTGCTGGGCTGCTCTCAGCACACCATCCCGAGAGCTGTCTGAAGCTCTAGACCCACTAGGCACTGCCTTTCCCTTTTTTCCATGCCCCTGGCAATCATCATTCTACTTCCTGTCACTCTAGGTAAGAAGAGAACATTTTTAACCCAAAGTTTAAAGACATGGAAAACATTCACTATACCTCCTGAGGATCTTCTCTGGCTTGTATTCTTTCTTGCAGAGATGGCGTATCAACGGTTCCTAAACCAAAGGGGCATATTCAGGTTGGTTACTTATTGAACCAAAAAATAATAGATTGCTAATCTTTACACTTCCTTTCTAGATGACACAACAATCACTGAAAGCCTTCACCTTTGACTGGAAATAACAATTTCATCTCTGCCTGCCCAGTCTCCTATATGAGCTTTAGAATAGCTTTAATAACATGACTGTGATTTCTTAACAACAGACTATGAAGTTTTGTGGAAAATGAGATAGCAGTGAAAGGCCTGATGCTGTCCTGGGAATGCTTTCTATTTTTCTTTATTCTGCTGCCACAGCTACATGAGATGCTCCAATCTGCTCCCAGAGGTGCTTTGGCCCCAGCAGCTTCAGCACAGATGCAGGCTAGTGTAATCCATCGTCAGCTCCTCAGGATGCTGCGCTCCCTGCAGCACCCTCAGCCAGGGCTGTGCGCCCAGCCCCATCTGTGATCAGACAGGAAGGAGGGCATTGCACATTTGAGCTCACCTCCCTGAACCAGCAAGTCTCCATACCCCTGGTACACTGGACCATGACCATGTGATGTTTACTCACACTCTTGCCTTCATGCTGTAGTAGCCCCAATAATGCCTCCCTGCATGAGCTATTTTTTCCTATTCACGATTTCTATTTTAAGCAGAGACTGCTGAGCTAGTACACTGAGAGCTGGTGACATCAGAGGCTCCCAGTGCTACATCAACAAGTAGCGAGGGCTGCTACTACTGAGAGTGTCTAGAAGCCAGACAACAGATAGCAGTGGCGAATTGCCAGAAACTGCCACTGGGGTGCTGCCGAATTCCCAAAACTGTCAGGAGCTGCTTACCTAGAACAGCAAGAGGAGCTGTTCTTGCTAAGCGTTAACAACTACTGGTGCTCAAAGCCCAGAGGTGTAAATGGGGAAGAGCTACCCTTTGCCAGTTTTGAGTTTTATGTAAATTAAGAAAAAGGAATCTCCATCAGTTGGTAACATCTCGGTGGCCCATACCAGGACCCTTCTCTTTAGAAGTCCCTGAATAAACACCAGACAATGGTGGTGGTCAGTAACAAGGGAGAAGTGTCAGAAACACCAGGCCATCTATAATATCATGTAGCTGAGATGATGCTGGCTGGTGACATCCCTAAGTGGGTCCCTGAGGAGTTGTGCAACCTTCTCAGGATTGTACGTTTTTGTTATACTGCATTTACACGATGACTTATCTATCCAAGAGATTTAATATGCACTATCTGAGCAAATTCTCACAACCCCAAGACACTGACAACACCATGTAAACACTCTGCCAGTTCAAGATCCAGCTTGATACAGCAATCTCAGAATCATTCTTTGTTGTCGCATTCACTCTGGGGACTTGCTGCAGCTGTAGCGCCTGGGTATTTAGGTGACTCTGCATTTTCCTCATTACTTTGCCTGTTTTCTTTCTTTTTTTAAAAAATGGATTTATTACAGGGTCTACAGGGTCTCACTACACAGATGGGACTCGTAGTGATCCTAGTATTTTCAGCCTCCCAAGTGCTGGGATTACAGGCACATGACACAGTGTCAAGTCTCAATCACCTCAGTGCACCCTAGGGGTGGGCCTTGCACAGCACTGCCAGGTATCAAACTCTGGTCCCTGAGTCTGCTAAGCAAGCGCTTTAATCTGCTGAGCTATCTGGCTGTACTTGGCCTCTTTTCATTGGTTCCAAATTCTAGTTTTTAATCATGGTTTAAAGTTTACAATAAAAATATAATTTTAAATGGTTTTACAGTAGAATGGGAAAGCCAGAGTGACAATAAAGATTTAAAGTGGCACATCACATCCCCTGCAGCAGGCTCTGCAGACCTGTTCATTGTTCATGACTTGTAGCTCTCCAAGGGGCCTGCTTATTCAAACAGTGTCATAGTCTGTAGAGCCTTCTGAGGTTGTAGAATGGATTTACACGCATGTCCTCAGTTCCTCCTCCAGGCCACGATCCTGAGAATACCACAGGTTGGATGCAGTTCACCTGCATGTTTTCCACCTCCACACTCCTACAGGAACAGTGGTCTGCTTCTGTCCCACTCCCAACATTCTACTCACTTCCCTGCTCAACTGCCTTTTGGGGATCCAGAGTTTCACCACAAGTGCCCTTCTAGCATGCACAGTGCTCTCCTCAGCACCCACACTGCCTCATGCACCTCCTGTGGCTGAGAGAATGTGCTCTACTTCCTGTTTATGACAGCCACAAGTGGCTCTTCTGGGACAGTCACCAATTAATTCCCCACCACTGGCTTCAGCTGTGTCCATGGCACCACCCTGCACATGGTGCCACAGCAAATACCCATCTGATGCAGAGCCACTTGTGCTGTCCCAGGCAGTGTTCTTCCTCAAGGCTCTTCTGTCTTTTGCACCATGAAACACAGCTAGTTCCTTGTTTCACAGAGCATGGGGACAATTCTTCCAATCTCATGAAAAAGAGAGCTGCTAAAACAGCCACATTTTACAAATAATTTTGCCACTTATTCCACACAGCAAGCAGCATCAACAACAGCTAGACACAAACCACGTGAGTATGTGCGAAAGGTTTTTCAGGGCGCCTGTGCCCCTTCTTTCCCCACACCTTGGGCAGCTTTCCAGTTTGGGAAGATCCCACAGGTCTCCTCCAAAACTTCCCAAACCAGCTACTGTTGGAAACTCTGATTCTGGAGATGAGTTCCAGAAGACACTAAGGGTCCTCATCAGGTAGCCAGTGCTCATTTTGGATTGGTGCAACCAGGCAGAAGGGCACATTTATTGAACACACTCACCCACAGCTACTAAGACAAGGACTCACCCACAGATTACAAGGAAAAGATTTTGCCCTTCTTTCCTTTTGGGAGGGGTTGGTACCTTCTTAATACAGAAATGGATAGCAAGCACACTTGGCTGCAAGTGCCTTGACCTGCTGCTCCGCTCCGCTCAGTCTCTGCAGCACTGATAGTTGCTGCTCACCTGCAGGCAGATGCCACATGTGCAGCGTGTACGTCCCACAGGGAGCACTGGCCAGGAGGTATCACGCAGACCTGGCCTACCGGCTATAGCACAGGCCCATTTGATAGCATGAAATAAATGAACATGACCTTTCTGACAAGGAGCCACTCTGGGCCTCTTTGGCTCTGCAGGGCCATGTCTTGTGAGGCTCTGCTAGCTTTCTTTCTTCTGTCTGAGCAGTGTCCCCTTTCCCTCTCCTAAGGAGAGCACCAGGCCCCCCATTTGATCTTGAGCTGTCCCAGAGGCCTGGGTGGCATCCAACTCTCTGCCCCTGTGGCTCACGCCTACCAAAGGCAGGCTCTCCAACCTCACTGACACCTGGGCATGTCTCTTGTGAAGGCGACTTCCTCCTAAACCCCAAGAATGGAACCCAACCCAGACATGTGTGGACAGGTCTCCTACAATGCCCACTCACCGGGACACACGCAGTTGCACCTGATGCCCTGCTGGATGAAGTCTGCGGCCACCGACTTGGTGAGGCCGATCACTGCTGCCTTGGTGGCACTGTACACACAGCGGTTCTCCACACCTGGGACAAGGAAGGGAGCAGAGACATGGCCCCTTGGTGAGTCCCCAGGGCCATCTGTGCTTCCTGTCACTCTCCTCCTTTCTGTTCGTAGACTGCTGTCAGGATCTCTCCCATATTAAGTCTGTTTCTGTTTCTAGGCAAATAGTGTCAGCATCACAGTACCCAGTGAGCTTCAGTACGGACCCTGGGCCCTCACTGAACAGCAATGTCTGCTTTCCCCACCAGCTGAGAATTCCTTTTGGAAGTTCCCCAAAAGAAAATAGGGGTGAACAACAGGCAAAATGTAAACAAAACTAAACCAGCAACACATGTCTGCATTCCTCCTCAGTGTTCTGTGTCCCCTTTAGATGGAGCAGTGTCACCTCAATGGGGATTTCTTCACTTTCTGCTCCTAAATGGGCCTACTGGGCTGTAATGTCCTATTCATCATGTGGTGCCCTTCTTGTACTCCCTTCTTAGGGCCCAGGTGAACCCTGTGTGTAGCCTTCACAACCCTGCCCTAGTCTGAGACTGCGCTTGCTTGGAGTTCTCTCCTCACCCCACTGAGCAGCCCCTCCCTGCTGGACCATGAATTGCCTCAGGCCAGGCATCACTTGTACTGAGCAACTGAAGCTGGAAATTGGTCACCTATGGCAAGGTAAGGCCAGTCTTAGAATGAAAAATGGCTAAATCAATTAAGCAACTTGAGAAAACACAGTCTTGAGAAAATATATTGTGTGAGATAATGCCAGTCATTAATCATTAATCAACCCTGTGCTGTGTGATACTTTGTTAAAAGTATCAACACTCCTATGGTGGTTGAGCAGTTCCTTTTCTCTCATCAGGATAGGGTTCCACTTGGTCTCAACATTCCTCTCCTACCTTTATTTCTTCATCCTCTCCACATGGAGAGCTGCAAGGGATGCAGTAATTGGTACATGCCACATCCTTGTGAGTTACTGAAATGGTGTTACCTTCCCTCAACTCTCTTCATGTTCATAAGAAGGAATAAAAAGGAAATAGAATTTTGTTTCATTTTACAATTGCTTTATGTCTACAGCAAGGGCTCTTATTAGTTAAGGAACTAAGACCAATGTTTTCAAAATGTGGTTTTGAAATTGTAGATGGGTTTTATGATCTGGGCTGTGCTTCTTTATATGGCACAGCTCACAAAGGGTTGTGTGTGCACATGTGTGTGCGTGTGTGTCTGTGTATGAGAGGGGGTAGTTCTCACCTTTGATGCTGGATGCTACTGAGGACATGTTGATAATGTTGCCAGATTTCTGAGCAAGCATCTGAAAATAAAATGAATATGATAAAAGATATTCCCCCAGTGTGGCATCCACTGCCCACTGGAACTTTCTCTCCAGTGGGCAGGCCTGGTATGGAACCCCGCAGCAGATCTCTGGACAGAGAGGCTAAGGGCTAGATCCACCCAGCTAATCTAGAAGCAGAACATCTTGCCAGTGGGGAATAGCAGGTTCACTTCCACAGGCTGCAGCAGGAAGAAGCCAAGCACAGGATCCAGACTCAAGCCAGGCTCACTTGGATGAGTCTGAATTCAGTAGATCTGGGCCCAGTAAGCTGATACACACTGTTAGACCCAGACCTATGACAGCATCCTCTATCTGTCTCTTGATTGAGAGAGGGGGAAACAGGTAATCCAGGTGAAATAGTCTGCCTGGAAAACTCCAGGTACATCAAGTGGAGGTGATCAGAACTTACAGGAACTAATTTAAATACAAATTCCCTATTTAATATCTGCTTAGCTATACAGTCATAATGCTTGCTCATATGGTCTAAAACACAAACCCATTAGTTACAAAAGTTTGTCATTTAATAAATCTCACTGCCCATTATTAGTGTTTCTAATTGTAGTACTGTATAAAGAAGATCGTAATTGCCTTAACCACATAACCTCTCTTGGGTAATAATGTTGGTAGGTGCTAATGTAATAATTGCACCAAAACTCTGCACCAAAGGTCAGAGGACAGCAGTATACAAAACGACAAAACGGAGGAAAATACATTCTCAGGCTCTGAGCCCACCCAGAACAAATGCAGGAGATAATAGCGTAGAAGAAATTGAAAGTCACACTCCTGAAATCTCTGAAATAATAGCATCAGAAGTAAAGAAAGAACTGCAGAAAAGTATAGAGGAAATCAGATTAGAAATAATCTCTGAAGTATAAAAAGAAATAATAGATATAATGAAAGAATTACTAAGTGCTTCTAAAGAATATACTGATAAAAAAGTAAATGAGAATAGAAAAATGATGGAATCCTTGAGTGAGCAATATAGGAAAGAAATAGAATGCATGAAGCAGATTAATAGACATGTACAAGAAACTAAAATCTCGATCACAAGGTGGTAAAGCTGTTTGAAAAAAAGTGAAGATAGACTTTCAGACTTTGAAGACCCCATTGCAGCTAGTAAAAAGGTAAGAAAAGATCTCTTAAAAACAACTAGAATGCAGGAAAAAATAATTCAACACCTGCAAGATGATGCAAAGATGGATAACATAAGACTAATAGGCATCAATGAGAAAGGAGTCAATACAAATGATAAAAAAATATGGACAGAATAGCAGAAAACTTCCCAAATATGGAGAAAAAAATCTGACTTTCAGGTAACCAAAGCATGTAGAACTCCAAATAACCCAAATAACAGCCAGTCATAAAATAATCAAGATCCCAGAAATTCAACACAAGAACAGTATACTAAAAGCTGGTAGAGAAAAGAAACAGATCACATTTAAAGGAAAACCCATCAGAATAATGGCAAATTTCTCTTCACAAACCATCAAGTCAAGAAGAGCATGGAGTAAAGTACTACAAGTCTTGCAAGACAACAAATTCCAACCCAGACTGATGTACCCTAAAAAACTCTCTATCAAGTTTAACAGAGAAGTGAAATACTTCCATGGCAAAGAACAACTAAAGAATTCATGATGACAAAGCCAACACTATGCAGAATACTAAAAGATATTCTTGAGATGGATCAAAGTGACCACAATTCCACAAATGAGAATGGATATGACTTATGAAATAGTGCCAACAATGAAACACATGAGAACAACAGGTAACCAACAGCAGGACAATAACATATCAAACATAAGTCAATACATCTCAGTTATAACTATCAACATAAATGGAATCAACTCACCAATTAAAAGAAATAGACTGGGACAGAGTGATTGGCAGGTACGCAGGAAGGACCTCTCAGCCTGCAGCCCCCAGCACTTCCACCAGAACTCAGTCTCTGCTCATAGAAGCCCCAATTGACAGACCAACCCGTGGGTGTGCAGGAAGGACCTCTTGGCCTGTGGTGTCCAGCACTTCCACTGTAACTCAGCTGCCACCCTCAGCAGCCCTGACTGATCCACAGAGCGATTGGTGGGTGTGCAGGAAGGACCTCTCAGTCTGCAACCCACTGCACTTCCACTGGAACTCAGCCCCCACACTCAGCAGCCCTAACATACAAATCGACCAGCGGGTGCACAGGTGGAACCTCTGCCCCCACCCACAGCTTGTGACTGGTAGGCACACAGTTAGGAACAGTAGGCCTGCACCCTTGTGCCACCAGAACTTATATCTCACACAGAACCAGCTCTGGCATCTGCTGTGGAGCCCTGCAGCAAAATTCCCTGCGGAGAGGCTGGGGGTCAGAAACTACCAGCTAACCCAGGAGCTGAGCATCTTGCCAGAGGAGCAGAGCAGGCTCTCCTCCAAAAGCTGCAGCAGGAAGAAGCTGAGCACAGCAGCCAGACACAGCCAGGTACAACTGGATAAGATCAAACTTGATAGATCCAGACCTGCATTTCAGTAGGCGCTAATGGCATAACTTCACCAAAGTTCTGCACCAAAGGTCAGAGATCACTGCTATACAGAATGATACAGACAAGGAGCAAAATGCAATCTCAGGTCCCAAGACCACCCACAACAAATACAGGAGACACTACTATAGAAGAAAGCCAAAATCTCTGAATTAGTAGCATCTGAAGTAAACAAACAAATGCAGAAACATATAGAGGAACTCGGATTGGACATAACCTCTGAAGTAAAAAAAAGAAATCTTTAAATTACTAGAGTCTGAAGTAAAAAAAACAAAAAAACAAAAAAACAAAAAAAAAAAAAAA
>PVKN010023435.1:0-14789 GCA_004027915.1 Capromys pilorides
ATTCTGAGAACACTTCAAATATATTCTCACAGCAATTTCTAAACATACAATACATTGTTATTAAGTATAGGGTGAACCTAATTATAAAGGAAATGAGAAAGCACAAAAGGGAAAAATTACATTTAATTTCTAACTGAGCTTCAAAGTGGCAGATAAGATCTGAATGCTAGCTCTGAGATCCAGTAACTCAGGTCCAGTTATTTAACCTCTTAAATCCTGGTTTCCTCACCTTTGAACTAAAGATGATAAAACTGACCTCACACAGGCTTTTGGAGGACTAGTACACAGCACACGCCCAGCACAGTGGCACAGAGTAAGTGCTAAACAAACATTCTTTTTTTTCCCCCTATCTCTATAATAATTTAAAAACCCCTTAATTTTCTGTTGTTTTTTTTTTAATTTTTCATGCCCCGATGAAGAAAACTGGAAAAACACACCTAGTAGCTCTACTTACCCTTCTCCTTTTTTCAAAGTTAATCAGTCCTCCCTGAAAGAAATTTTTAAAATACAGTGATCAATCATGATTCTTTGAAATACAGACCTATGTTATTCAAGGTTACATTAAAATAGTTCAAAGGGATGATAAAATCATCATTATTAATGAGCCTTTAATTATGGCTACTAAAGGAAATGAAAATCATCTTTCATTTTAAGAAAAATACTCTTTTCATTTAAAGTAGAGCAGAATAAGGAGACAGCCCTCTCTTAAAATGTCTGAAGTAACTAAAATAGTAATAATGATAAATAACTACAAATCGGAACCCAAAATTATTTGCAGAGCCAGTAAAGACAAATGACTGAGTAAAACAATCCATTCCACTTTTTTTCTTTGACCAAAAGCGACACATACAGATGGTCACTGATTCATACTAGAAACCAAATTGTCAATGGTTTATCAAAAGGGAAGTTGCTTTTTCATAGTATCATGAAAACTTAAGTTTCAATTCTTCATCTTTCTCACTCTTATCCTCAATGATGACTTTAATGCTTAAATTTGAGATCCCTACCCCCAATTCCCCAACACTGATGGGTGTTTCCCAAGACGAGCCGAGGCAGAGGATGGAAAGAGACGCAGAGCTCACAAAATGTAAAATGCATGAATATGTCCACAACACTCATGGCAAACCTGGAGGTAGCTGTACTGGAAGCAAATAACTTTGACTCTTTCCATTATGTACAATAAAAGAAAAATGTTCTTAAACCAGCAAAGTAGAATAAACTTAAATATATAAGTAGACTTCAAATCTCATTACAAATAACAAATTTCTCTCCTACTTAATATTTTATTATTGTCACTAACAAGTATCACCCTTTTCCCATCCCAAGAGAGAGACAACGAGTGTACATCTCAGAACAAGGGGCAATACAAAAAGGTGAGGGGTTTACTGGGAATTCACAAGCTTGACTCACACCTTCCCCACCTGGCATTATTCCTTCCACTCCACCTGAAGTGGTCTCCTCGATATCCAGGTCTTGCTCAAACCTACTGAGTGTGTCATGAGGCCTTTCCATTGCATCTTCTCATATGGAACTAGTCACAACTTATTGTGTTCTCATTGCATTTCTGTGTGAATATCTACTGTTTGTTCAGATCACTCTTGCTCCCACTGGTGTTTGAGCTATTTGTGGTGCTACCACTTTACACTACTGTTAGCATCCAGCCCAGTAGCATGTGTATAACAAACAGGCTCTCAACTGAAACTGAGAGAAGGGCTTTCTTTGCTGAGGATTCAATGAGAGGGCTGTGATGCTCCTTACATTACCCCCACACAGCTCACCTCAATGTAGTCCTGAAGAGCAGTGTCCAGCATGGTCAGATCAGTCAGGAAGGTCCCCAGGTAGGGCACGGTTCCCTGCATCACTCCCTGAAGAGCAACCAAAGCAAAGTGGTTTTTATTGTTGTTTAAAAGCTTAAGAGATTCAGGAATCTCCACAGTGGAAAAAACAGACCCACTGAAGGATGATTTTGGAGTCACTGGTACTAACCATGACTATAATGTTTAAAAACCCTAACAAATGGGATAAGAACTCAAAATCTAATGTCTGGCTTTCAAGACTTTGAAAGCTCAAGCCTAAAGCCCAGTAGATCATACACATATGTTCAGATTTGTTCACGGGGGAGGGCGAGGTTATACTTTGCTTGGGCTTGGGTCAGTGAGTCAACTGTTATCTCAGAGAGTGAGTGAATGCCTCTGGTGACCTGGACAGCAATAGCCTCACCATCAGTAAAAGCATGGGCCACTGCACAATGGAGGTGTATGTGCCACAAGAGTGGGGGGGGGGCACACAATTATTAAAATGGTCCTTTGGGCTGGGCTTAGTAACTCATTTCCAAGGAATAAAAGATAGAAAAACTGAAGTACTGGAATGTTGCTCAATGATAGAGCACCTGCCTAGTATGCATGAATTCCTAGGTTCAATCCCCAGCACTCCTGTGAGAGAGACAGACAGACAGACAGACAGACAGAGGGGAGCGGGGCTGGAAAACTCTACTTTAGCCAAATGATGAAGGTTGTTATCTATGGTTGTATCAACAGACAACAGATACTGACATATTTCCTCATCAATAGGACAGAAAGGGCCCTTCCCCTCCATGGCATAGTTTCTAAAATCCTACAAACTCAGTCTTATCACAAGAATAACCAATGTCATGCCAGACTATGAAGTTCAAAAAAAACAAGGAAAGACTGAGAAACTGCCATGAGCCAGAAGAAACTGGGAAGACATAGCCACTAAATGCGAGGGGTATGCTGGACTGGGTCCTGAAATAAAAGATACCCCCAGGAACCTTCTAGGTCATACTATGATGCTAGTATTGGTTTCTTAATGCTGACAGATACGGCCACAGTTATGGGAGGTATTAACATAGCACCGACAGATGCATACGTGGTCTCACCCTGAACTAAAATAATCTTTTTCCTATCATTGGCAGCAATTATTTATAACTTGTCTTTGAACATCCAAAAAAGTTTGAAACACTGTGAGTTTTATAGGTTTTATGTTTCAGAAGAGTCCTTGCATCAAAAGTATTTCTGATTTATAACTGGCTTTCCAACGGAGAAAATCCTATCAAGGTAGGGATGAGAATATTTAGTTTGCCAGTTTTTGATCTTCTCTGATTTCTCCCCATATGTGCTAAATTAGGCAATTAAAATACAACTAAAGAGCTGAGCATAGTGGTGCATGCCTGTAATCCTAGCACTTGAGAAGTTGAGACAGCAGGATTACCATAAGTCTGGACTATATCGTGAGTTTAAGGACAACTTGAATCACATAATGAGATCCTGTCTCAAAACACCAACAAATAAATAAATATTAATAAAGTGATAAAATAAAATATATCAAAAGATAATAATAACTACCTTTCAGCCTTCAGGAAGGAGGCAAGGTAATCTTTTGAGGGTTGAAAAGACTAGACTAGTTTGTTTGTCCCAAGGACCAATAAGGAGAGTTTGGGAACAAATAAAATGATTTCTGAGTTTAAGCACTTAAGTTCTTCTAGCAGCACTCTATTTCCTTGGCCACCATATACCAGAAGCATAGGGAAACAGGAAGTCATGGGGGCTTCTAGGCCAAATGGCCAAAGCATCTAAGTGCTATAATGCTATACAGGGGCCAGTGAGAGGGATAAGGTGGACCTGCTGCCCATTGTTCATTACTATCAAAAAGAAATAAAACTTATTGTAGAAAAGCTCTTGAATACATGATTTCCAATTCTCCATGTTCACTTCCTAATGGGTCAAATGCAGCAAGTAGCATTCTTGAAGACCTCCCACTGCTGCTAAGGACCAATGAGGTTAGAAATGGGAGAGCCTTTTCAAAAGCATGGGCACTGTGCAGACTACAGACACTGATGCCACCAGAGAACAGCCACTGGAGCGCAACCACCAAGGCACAACACACAGCCAGTCTCCTACAGCTCTCGAGGAGGCACACGGGCTGGACATACCATATCCTTCTGGAGCTGCAGCCGCCTCTGGGTTCGCTTCTGGTTTTCCTTCACATTGCTGTCCAGGTTTGCAAACTTAGAAGTTCCTTCCTAAGGAACAGAGCAGAGACAGAAGAAAGTGATGGTGGATGCCACTCTGGGAAGAGGGGAGGGCCCTCTCCTTCCTGGCACACAACTACAACCTTCACCCAAGTCTCTAAATGCAAATGAAGAGGCCCCCAGCAGGCTCTTGCATACACTATGATAGCTCTTTGTAAGCATCCTCTGTACAAGACCCTGTGGTCTTGGATTATTCTGGCTCTTCCCTTTCCTCCTCAAGGAAGATGACTGATGGGGTTACAAAATCAACTATCACTGCAAGGCAGGCAATTCTCTAAAGAGAAGACACTTTAACACATGCCAAATTTTACTCCTGAGTCGGGGAAATGAAGAGCTCTTTCTCTGTACAGTCTGTGACATCCTGATCTTGGCCCTGAAATGGGTGTGTTAGCATTCTGTGAAAGAAAAGAGACTAATTCTGTGGTACTTCTTAGGCAAATGAAACTTTTGGATCGGAAGTTTTCTGAGGAAGTCCAGGGTCATGGTACATGATCACTTCATGAAAACTGGACCATTACACATTTCCTCCCTTTTCTCTTATTAATCCTCCTAAACTATCTCCTGAGTTGGAACCATTATACCTCTCTCCTTCATCCTGGTACCTGAGGACAGATGGCTACCTTATCTTTACTCCTGGCTACTGTAAAAACAAATTTTTCTACATAATGACTAATCTCAAGTCTGCTGACTGAACACAAAGTGCCTGGTTTTGTGGTTTCAGAATCTTAAGTTCTCATTTTCCAGGAACTGCATGAATGGGAAGCACATTTCACAATTCAGTAGCAATATAACCTCTACATTAGTTTTTTCATAGTCAGGTTTTCCGGGGTTTATTATATTGCCTTAGCATGTGACCTTTCATTACTGTATAATGGAAGAAATTCTTTCTCAATATTATGGCCTGCTGACGGTGATAAACCATAAACATGTGTTACCATCACCTAACTTCACCCAGACCCCAGATACAGAACCCTCCTCATTTGTTTCAGTTCTCCCTCTTGCAAATGATAATAAAGACATGATCTCCATGATCTCCAACAACTTCTCCTGGAGATGCAAATGAAACTTTTGGATCGGAAGTTTTCTGAGGAAGTCCAGGGTCATGGTACATGATCACTTCATGAAAACTGGACCATTACACATTTCCTCACTTTTCTCTTATTAATCCTCCTAAACTATCTCCTGAGTTGGAACCATTATACCTCTCTCCTTCATCCTGGTACCTGAGGACAGATGGCTACCTTATCTTTACTCCTGGCTACTGTAAAAACAAATTCTTCTACATAATGACTAATCTCAAGTCCGCTGACTGAACACAAAGTGCCTGGTTTTGCTTTCTCCTCTAAAATGTGCCAGTTCCTATTCTGGGAGCCTGTAAGTCCTTCCAGCTCTTAAGAATGAGAGATCAATTCTGTCCAACATGAATATGAGAGGAAAATCTGTCTACCACGTCAGTTCATCCAGTCTCCTTCCAAGCGCTCAATCATAGGTAGAGGAATAACTATGGAAATTATTTCATGTATCTGGTATTCTTAGGATTTCTGAAAAGTTAGAACATTCCTAAGAATCACAGAACAGCATGGGTGGGAGGGATCTTAAAGAACCACAAGGACCACACCATGGTTTTCAGGAGAAAGACCTGGGATAGGAGCTAAAAGTCATGCTGATTTGTGACTGCATGGTGACAAAGACATTCTGTGCCTGCGTGCAACACTAAAGGGATGGACAGGTGCCAGGTCTTCCAAGTAAGGAGCCCACTAAAAATCTACTTCTTTGTCACATCCAGGGGATTCACTTTTCCCCTTCCTTTCCCTAGAATCCCTTATTCTATACTGTTTTATAACACCAACCACTGAACTTTTTTGAAATTTGTCACAGTCCTTTCCTCTTGCCCTCTTTGTTGCTCAAACTCAGATTCCTAGTGACTCCACTTTCTTTCAAAGTCATCTTGCTTTTCAGCACACTCTAGTCACTGGAAATAACTGTCCCATCACCTTCATCTGAGTGAATTCCAAATCTCTCCCTCTCACTCCACTGATCTCCTGCTCCTCTCCTCTCCTCTGTTGACTCTGTTTCTTTCTCTATAGTGTAAATTTCTCACCTGAGGCTCAGCTTTCTCCATCTCTTTCTTTAGAGGAGTTCATCTCCCCTTGCTTATGTTTACTTTTTGGCTCCAGAAGAACCTCTGCTGTTAGGTATAGAAGGATCTTGTCTATGATGTACTGGATCCATTTCAGTAAATATTGGTTAAGTTGCAGCTCAGAAGCCTCTGGCAATTTTTATTTGACAGTTCTCCACATTTTAAATGGTCTCCTGCTCCACCTTTGCTGATGCATACTAGAGAGCATCACTAGACACACATTTCCACTAGGCAGGTATTCTAGTAGTTCGTTATATTAATTCCACCAAGGAGAATTTTCACCAAGAGTCATAAGAACCAAGAAAAGTTAGCGACAATCATCTTTCCTATTGTTTGGAAAGCTTGGGACTGTAAAATTCATCTGAATGAACTAAGTTTCAGAAGTCAGATGATGTAATAGGTTTTAAGTAATCTTTGAGAAGAAACAAAAATATTTTTCCAACAGCTAAAAAGAAAATTTTGCTAATTATTGCTTTGCCTGTGCCACCATAGTATAGAAGCAGCATGTTTACACAGACATGGAAAATAGATCATTTAAAGCTGAGGGCTGGAGAGATAGCTCAGTAGAATAAGCACTTGCCTGGCAAGCACAAGGACCTGAGTTCAATCCCTGGTTCAATATCTAGATAGATAGATAGATAGATAGATAGATAGATAGATAGATAGATAGATAGATCTGAGATCACCTAACTATAAACCAGAAGAAGTCTCTGAGTAATGTATTAGAAACAGAGCCCAGTAATTTTTTTCAGTGGTTCTTTAGAACTTAAGTCCCTTGATTTCCATTTTTCACAACTCTGCTCTCAATTTACACCCAAAATTATATACTTCACATGAAGGATGATCAACAGAGATGACAGGAAAAGAGACTTGCACATATACAGGGCAGCCCAAAGCATCCCACATCATTCATGATAATGCACAGATCACAGGAATTCATAGCCAAGTTTTCCATTTCTTTGGGCTTTGAGCCATACAGAAGAAATCTCACTTAGAGCACTGTAGTAAATTTCTACATTTATAAAAGGCTTCTAGGACCTTTAATATCTAGATATAGCTTTGTTTCTAAAGGTTCAGCCAAAAGACTGCCACCAGGCACCGAGCAGCACAGTATTCAATTTATCTACCTTGGAAGGATGACTCAGGACTACTGGGATTAGCATGTGTGGCTCCAGTTAGTCTAGCTTTCTACTGCAAATAGGAAGGCCCCTAAGCCATCTCTTTTCAGGCAGAAGATTTCCACTTAAAGTCTGCAAATCCAGAGAGATGTGAAGACATGATCTCAGCAATCTTTACATGAACAGGTACTCAGTAGCCCAAACCTGAAGTTAGACATCAGCATAAACCACCCTACGCATATCATTAACTCCAAGAAAGACAGTGGATATACTGTTAAAATCATGTGAGTGAATGATAAGACCCACCAACTCATACAGTCTAACAATGGTTTCTGAACATATACTACATGCGAGGCACTAGACTAGGCCATCACAGACACAAAAGTGACAAAAGATACTTTCAGTCCCTGTCTGCAAGATGGTTACAGGCCTGCAGGGAGACAGGTCAAGGGCACAGGCAATTCCAACAGAGCATGTGATAAGCGTCAGGACTAAGAAATGACAGGCTTCTCCAAGGACACAAGGGAAGACATTTCATCAGACCTGAGGGTGTGGAGCAAGGCTCCCAGAAAAAACCAGAGTCCACAGAAAGATAAGAAGGACAGATGGGTACAACAGGAGGAGACCATGTTACAGTCATGAAAACCAGAACAGATGTCTTTACATGACTAACCTATGGGTTTTAGACAATAGAGTTATAGAGTTTAGACAACAGAAGTTATCAAATGGATGCCTTTTCTTAATAATCCTGCCGCCACTTCATTTTTATTCCTATTCCAAGTGTTCCTAAGCTCAGACAAACAACTTATGTAACTTATTCATTTTCCTTTCTTGTGCATACTTTGCTTTACATCATATAACTTACCAAATACTAAGAATCACTTACATTTGCATAGTTCTTTCACATATTTTACTGCACTCAACCTTCAAACCAATTCTAAGAGGTCAACAGACCCATTACCCTTATAGCCTCTGAACTGCAGAAATGAAGATGAAAGATAAGGATCAAATCTTCAAATGGCCAGTTAGGGGTTTCCCCCTCTGCTACGACCTATCATACTATTGTATAATTGTCTGCTTTTCTACCTTCTCATAAGACTATCATCCCCTTAATACCAGGGACTTGTAGATCAATATGGTTGGATCTTTAAAACCTAACTCATAATGAGTGCTCAACCAACATATGTCAAATTAGTAATACACCCATTTTGCTTCTCTGTGAAGTTGGACCACCCCCTTTGCTCCTAAGGTGGCAAAAAAAAAAAAAAAAAAAAAAAAAATCTTGCAGCAAAACCATAGGTGTTTTAGAGTCCTACCAGCTGGATTTACACTTTAGCTCTACCCTCTACCAGCTATATGCCATGCAGCATATAATATTTGCTTTTCTGAGTCTGTGTTACTTGCAAAATAAGGACGGTAAGATCTACCTTATAGGAAGACTATGAAGATAGTATCTATTTTATATTGACTCCCTTCTGGTGATCATTCATAGTCTTTCAGTACTACTTGTTGTTTAGTGTCTCTATGCATCAACAGAAGATGAACTCCTGAAAACAGGATCTTTTGTCAGTCATTTTCATATTTCTAAAGGCAAGTACAGTGGTTTACAAAAACATTCAAAACACTTTTGGAGAAATGAGCCAATCTATATCTTTGCCTAGCATACAGGTCAGAAATCACCACTCATTTGGTGTTCAATAAATGTTGCTGACTATGAGATTATGCAACTCGGTCTAAATAAAGGATGTGGAATTGCAGGCCTGGCCTCTTATTCTAGATCTTTTGCTGAGACAGATTATGTCAGGGCCCCTCACCCACTTAAGTGCCAGCTCTTGGTATCTGCAAAGTAGCATGCTAAGGGAGCATGCATGAGCTCAAGTTCACAACCAGGTTGTGTTATAGGGAAGCCACAGAGAGCAGGAGAGAATCAAATGAATTTGTATTGTTCTCAGCCTCAGATTTCCTAGATACGCATATAATATATATAAAAAAAAAGTCTGCTTTCTTCCAGATTGGAAGGATCTCAAGGAGCCTGAGCTTCCTCCTGTGAATGGAGCCCAAAGCCACCAGTGGTGCCCCCAGTATCCTCACCCTGGGCCTCACCTTCATTAGTAGTTCCCGGCTGGTCAGATGGTTATTATGGTCTGAGAAGATATCTGAAAGTTCTTCGAACATTAGCATTCGGTCCCTATGGAAAAGGTTAAGGAAATATTAACAACAAGAAGATAGTAAAATTCAGACATCATCAGACTAGCTGTTTTTAGGGACTACAGCAATGGAAGATTGTTCTGATGTCAGGACTGGCTCTTTTTTTTCAAAGGTAAACATGACTGCCTGTACAAAGAGAAACATGTTTTAACAATGCATATTCTAATCCTAAAAAAATAATCATTTAACTATGACATCAAATTATTCAATAGGAACATGTTCTCCTAAGTGAAGTTTTCTTTTTAATCTTATCTTAGCAACAGACAGAACCAAATGGAACCTGAGAGGTCCCTTTGGCCAGGCCCTCAATGCTACACAGCAAGCTGCCAGGGCCATGGGTTTGCCCAAGTTCTCACCAAAAGCTTCTGAGTGTTTCAGAGACAGAACTCACATTTGGGGATCACGGGCCAGTTTCTCACCCCAAGTCAGAGAGAATGCTGGAATCAGAATGGGCTCCGCAAGTGACCCCAAGGTGGAGGTGAAGGTCAATCTTGACTCTGTTACTTACTTCCTCAGTGACCTCAGACAAGTTGCTTAAGTTTCCTGAGCTTCTATTTTCTTATCTGCACAATGGAGACACGACCACCCCCCTCAGAGGACTGCTGTGAAAGTCAGCAGAAGGATAAATGGAAAGACTTAGTGGCCCTGGCCCTACCCAAGACCCTGTGTCATTGTGTCTAAGCCTCCTGCTGATTAGGGACAATGACTTTATATCTACAACATTCTTATCATCATGAAAAAGAACTTAACTGCATTACAATGAGTATACTGCTCTTATGATAAGGAAAACAAGAAGACCTGCTTCTATTGTAGAGAAAATAGAGATTTAATTATACATAGTCCTAAATTGAGAAATAATTTAGGTGACCTCTCTGTCTACTGAAAGCCAAAATGTTAAAGATTAAAGGGAAAATGAAAACCAAATAAGATCTCTTGATCCTGTGGATAGGGTTTAGCTATGGGGAAAGCTGATAGGAGTCTTCTCTAAGGAACTGGGACACAGCAACATCCTTGCTAAACTATAAGTCAACCAATCAGTTAAGAATCAAACCAGACATGCTGAACAGAAGTTCTGAAAACTAATTTAAAAAGCCCATTGGAAGAATGGATCTCATATGGCAACCACAGACACTAAAATATAAGCTCACTGTTATCTTCACTTTTTAAAAAATTTGCCTTAGTATGTATAAGTCAATACATAATGATTATAGTAATCATGGGGAGTCGGTACATGTACATAACACATGTTAAATCTCCTTGCTTTCTTCTCCCCTCCTTCTTTCTCTTGGTCCTCTTTCCATATACAAAAATCTATCCCCCTGTTATTACCTTTACTTGTGTTTTAGTCTCAAACTTTCTGTTAAAGAAAAGAAATCTCAGGCTGTCTAGGTGACTGCCCAAAGAAGACATCAACTGAATAATAACTAATAGTCAACCATGAAAAGAAGAGATAACATTGTCACTGTAGCCAGAGAAGGTGGAAACTGTACCACTTGATGGTCCCCATGTTTCTGATTCCACTGATGGGTGGGAAGTGGAAATGAGTGGGAAGGAGCAGTACCATGATGGCATAAAGGAGAGCACTGTGAGCTTCTGACTGTCCCACTGTATTTCACCAGGGACACTGTCTCTTGATTTTATACAACCTGTATCTTTGTAAGATAGGCGTGTAGAGGAAAACCATCAACTAATCTCTTTCACACAGTCACCTTCACTGTCGAAAACAGTGTAGAGGAGAAGGAACTCAAGAAAAAAGTGATAATCAAGAAAACTGCATTGGACTTTGAAAAGCCTAATCTGTAACATTTTTCCTGATAGATAATGGTGTCATAAACAAAGTGTGAGCTTTGGAATCCAAGTGGCCCTGGATTCTGCAACCTGAAGCATTAAGGTCATTTATTTTTTTTTTCTTTTTACAAGATAATCAAAGAATTATCTGGCAATAATGTGACTTCTCTCAAATAGATGTCCCTTGAATGCATCAGTAAGCTAGAATACTCTGGCACTCATTTTCTGGCAAACATTTCTGAAACTCTCATTTGCTAATGTGGATCTCTTGCAAGTACAGGGAACATTCACACGTTGGGCCTTAATCAGTTCTGAATAAATTCTAAGGTCAAACACTATTTGCACCCTGTACCCATGCCTGCGGAGCATGCTAGCTACTCTCTTGACAGACATAGACTTTACACACTGTCTCCAAATAATCTGACAACCTGACTAGTTCCAGCTAGGAAGACTTGGAGTAGGCAGCCGACTTCCTGTGCACAAAGGTCACTGGTCTACACAAAAAATTCTGGAAGATAGCAATAGTGAAATCTTAAGGACATTAAATTGTGAATAGTTCTAAAATCTATACCAAGGAACATGAAGAAAAGTAGCCCAGAACTGGCCAGTGAACAAATTTTTATCACTGGCCTAGAATGGGAGAAATATTAGGGGCTTTCAACATCACTAAGAAATATTTAATATAAGATTATAAAGCTTTTAATATGCTATATAAACTAGCTTTGAATACATTGAGGCACAAAGGGACTGGACCAGCAAGCACTAATGCCCCAGCTGCCCAGGTGATGCCTTGCATTCTGGGATAGCCTCCAGCATTGGCATAAGGCTGAAAACTAAGTGGAAGTCATGGAAAACCTGCTGTTGCTTCATCACCCACAGGCTTATCCCTCGACATGCAGGTAGTTATCACAGCCTTTAAATCATCCCAAAAGACCGATAATCCAGGTGTGGCACTTTGAGAATGGGATTGTCTTCTGCAGCAGAAATACTGGAAACTCACTGGTGATTCTAGGTAAGAGGCACCTCTCCTGGAACACTGCGAAGACTTAGCATATGTTCCTCTCATCCTATGAAATGTGTTTTGGTTGGTTTTTGTTGTTGTTGTTGTTGTTGTTTATTTGCTTGTTTTTTGCAGAGCCCAAGATTGAACTCAGGCCCTTGTGCTTGCCAGGCAAGAGCTTATTCTACTGAGCTATCTCCCCGGCCTGTGCTCTGACGGTAAGGACCTGTAGCACTGATGTGGCAAGGAGTCTCCCAGGACTGAGCAAAGCAGAGCAGACATTTGCAAACTTACTTTGGGACAGCAGCCCAGGTCTTTTTCAAGCGATAGATGGAATTAGACTGCAGCGCTGAAACGATGGCCCGCAAGGAGGAAAAGTTCTTCAGGATTCTACATTCCTGTATGGGGAGTGATTAGGACATAAAAGGCATTGAAATATCAATAGTACAGTGAGTTGGTCGTTTCCTGTGTTAGAGGTATCACAGCTGCTATGAATTCCTACCACTAAACAGGCAGCTGAATAAATACTGGACATCAAAAAGTGGCCCCTTCCTCCCACCCCAGTCACCCAAACATTTTATAGATTTTGGCACTGTGTGTTTGTTTTTCTCCATTTAAGATAGTTTTGCGCTGTTATTACAGTTTTATAGTTTCCAGCTTTCTCAGTAAAAACATGAATGGAGGCGAGTCCACAGTGAGGCTGGAGAAAGCAGCTTTCTTCTGTGGAAAGCACACACATGCCCTAAAAATACACATGAAAGATCGCTGTATCCTTAGACCCACAACGGAACTGAGCAGCAGCCACTTGGAGTTCAGATGGTATCAAACATCTCATGACCAAGCCTCATCCTGAGAGGTGTATATAACTTGGCAATAAAAATTCACCACAAGCTGAACTTCGGCTTTTATGCTCCTAGCCAAGGGGGAATATTTTTATACATATTTATTTGGTTTCAAATTGGCTTGTACCACACTCATAAACATTCAGAAACACCTTGGTACTTCAATGCTTCCAAAATAACTTGGGCTTTTAAAGTAGGATTCATTTTGGCAGTGTTTAAAAACAAAATGGAGAGAGAACAGGAAACATTGCGGGTAAGGAGAGGGGCTCCCTGCTCACACTAAAGTTACCATAAGCCAAGGCTACAGCATCAGAAGTCAGTGACCCTGCAGTGAAAGTCCTGCCAAATGAATAGCAAGGATAGTGTCAGAGTCAAGAGAGACAGGGTCCTATTCTTGGCTGGCATCAGCAACATAAGCAAGTAGATTATGCCTGTGGCAAAGGAGATGCTTCCCACCAAGGCACGTGGCTGTGCAACACACCCACAGTTTACTATTAAGCACATCGTGTGAGTATGCACTTAGTGCAGAACATCTGGGGCAAGATGTCCCTGAGTGGCTGGGCATAAATGCAAATCACTTCAAGGCTCATTTAGTGAAGTAATGCTCATCCTGACTACGAAGGAAAAACAGCATGCTCTAATTTAGCATGCCAAAATCTGGCTACTGGAAACGATGCCAAACAATCCCTTAAATGTTTTCTTTAGAGTAAATGCCAATGTATTTTATAAAAGCCATGCCCATCTTTTTATTTAAATGCCCCAAGTTTCTCCCCATTAGGAAGGAAAGAAGGAAGAGATGAGAGAGGGAGGAGAGAGGGGTAAAGGCAGAGGAAGAAGAGGTGGGGGAAGGGAGAGAAAGAAAAAAGAGAGGGGGAAGAGGGAAGGAAAAGGAGGAGGGAGAAAGGGAAGGGGAGAATGTGTGTGTGTGTGTGTGTATGTGTGAATCAGAGAGAGAGAGAGAGAGAGCGCTCAGATTATAAGACTATGGTTCAACAAAGGTTCAGAACCCAACCTTGCTTTCTGAAAAATCAGGAAACTTGCAAAAATTAAAGGGACTCCGGCATAGATATATCATGCAAATTATAATAAACATATGGAACACATTATTCAGAAAGAGGTTTAAATTAAGGATTTAAACAAAAGGCATCTGGTCCCATTTCTAGAAAAGGAGGTAGCCTCCAGAAGATGTGATGCAAAAGTAAAAATGCAGCAGTCAGGCCAGTCCAAGAAAATAGAGCCATATTAGGTCAGAAATACTTTCTCCACGTAAAATTATTATCATTTTTCAAACATCTTCTCAATAGAAACTGACCGTGACAAATCCAAGAACAGTAAAATAAGTCTTGGCAGGAGCACTTCTGTGTTTCATTATTTTATTAAGTTATCCTGCACGATTTCAAGACACAACATATTTAATATTAGACAACAGTTATCATCAGGGAGAGGGCTGATGGTTTTGTTGCATATACAATGAAAAGTGGAGCACACTTCTAGTGATTCAAATTGTATATTTCTCATTATTGTCTAAAAGCACAAGTTATATTTACGTTGGATCAAGTCATTATTTGAGCTACACTATGTCATATACACAGATGTAGTTGAACAAATTGGGGGCATATAAGCCATGTGATTTTAACATACATAG
>PVKN010023436.1:0-14794 GCA_004027915.1 Capromys pilorides
GCGATGGAACTTACAGACCTCTATGGTCCTTCAGTCTGATTGGGCAACAGGGATAACACTGGCAAACTCACGCTGCCACCCAGGAGTTTAGCTTCATAATGGTGTGCGGCAGCTCTGGGGGCTTTGCCATAGAATCAGGGTCAGGAGCAGAGAGCCGGCCGGGTCACTTCCCAGACAGTGACCAACAGCGATCTCTGTCCTAGGTCCTAGCTGCAGTGGTCTCAGTGTGAGGGATACGAGGACCTCTGTCCTTTAGGGTCAGCACGAGGTGGGCGTGAGGGGCTGGCGGAGTCCATTCTGACTGCCTGGCACCAGTGTGTGCACGTGTGAGCTAACTGATGAAACACTGCCATAGGAACAGACACAAGACAAGACGAATGGACTCTCTGAAGATGGGGAAGGTGAACTGCATCCCTACTCATAGCAGAAGGAAAAGGTCAGAGTGACCTGTCACCGGGGCTGGTGACTCATACCCTTACAATCAGAGAACAAAAGCCAAAGATGAGCGCACAACGCGTGATACCAGTTGTGAATCGCAGCTCTCAGAAAGAGCATGCTTTACGCTGTGGGCCAGGGATGCACTTTGCTGCTCTACGTGCTGTTCCATTAAGTTTCGTGAAAGAAAAAAAAAATCTGCTCCTGACTCACCGAGTTGCTTTCTGACCCTGGCTCATGCCCCAAGGGTTGGAGCACACAGGTCATGGAGTTCACCAGCGAGCCGACGCCTGGGCCTGGAGCTCCTTCTGACTCCGCAGGGCCCTTGGCTCCCGCCTTCTCCCACCTCCCTGCCTCCTTCTTCCCTCACTCCCAGGAGCCCCAGCTGAGAGGCTGGTGCCAGCTTCACACGCAGGAGTGAAATGCGCATCTGGCTGTGCCTGGCACGGCGCAAAGCACATCTCGGGAGAAAGGCCGGACTGCTTCGGCCTCCCGCAGCCTGGAGGCTGGGCCGGAGCTCCCTGGGAGTCATGGGGTGCTCCCTCTCCAGTGAGAAGTTCCGGGCTCCTGAACAGAGGCAGGCGGAGCAGAACCTGGCCCTTGGGAGGAGGCCTCCTTGCCTGTCGCGGCTGCAAGGCCCAGACGCTCCTGCTCCCGCCGCCGGCGAGCAGCTGACCTGCGAGTGCACCCTGGAGCACGAGCGGGGGGGCGGCACACCCAGGTCGTTCTCGCATGCGGCGGAGGTCGAGTTCTAGGTGGGACGCAGAACCAAGCTGGCTTCTGCTCGGCTGTTTCAGGTTGGAAGGGAGCGGAAGTCGGAAATCCACATCCGGGAGCGTGCTGAGGCGGCTAAGGCGGGCCTGCAGCGTGGGAGGTTTTCAGGGCCGAAAGCTCTGCCACGCTGGGCCTCTCCTCCATCCCTGGCTGGCTTTTGACTGTGAAGATGTCTCCTTACCCGCCCTGGGCTGCTCTTCCCTCACTCAGGACGGAATAGGTAATAATATCCGTAGACCCCAATTTCCAGTAGTACTGAGGAGATAAACCCCAAGACCAGCCCAGGTGCTTCATCACAAACCTTTAATAAACATGAGCCAGAGGCATTATTTTTAACACTCAATAGAGCATAATTGGGGGTGGGGGAGGAAGGGACAGCCACCTAGAACAGCTTTTCCACTGGGGAGCCCAAAGGACATAGTTTCCTAGTGAGAAAATACCAGTAAGCTAGGCTCAGAGCTCCTGAACAGTGGAGATGTTATCTGGGGCCTTTGTGTTATGCTAATGAGGGAGCTCTGCTTAGCTGGGGGGCGGGGGGGTCCCCTATTAGCACTGCCTGGCTCCCAGGTTGCAGCTTTGAAGAGGATACCTGCCTTCTTGACAGCAGCTCACTGGGACCTCCCAGGAGCCCAGAGCCCAGCCTGCCGCCCAGGCTTTCAGATAACAAATTCAGGGACTTGTGCAGGGCTGGGCCTCCAGCTGCCCTGCTGCAGGGGGAACACTCCTTGCTCCAGTCTGCGCCAGCCCGCTCAGCTCCGCGGCCCCACAAGGCACGGGAAGCCCCAGAGACTCCAGTTTGCTTTGCTTCATTTCTCTGAGTTTTTACAGTGAAATTCTGGCACCCAGAGCCGTGCTGTCCAACAGAAATATAAAGGGAGTGGGACACATCATTTTACCTTTTTTAGTGGTCGATTGGGGAGGAAAGTAAAAGTAAAATTGACTTTAAAAATATACAGGGGCTGGGGCTGGGGAAATAGCTCAGTGACCGAAACGCCTACCTGGCAAGCACAAGGCCCTAAGTTCAGTCCCCAGTAGTACACACATACACACACACACACACACACACACACACACAGACACGCACGTGCGCACAGGCGCACACCTAACAAAAGAAAACACAGGGGCCGGAGCCCGAGACATAGCTCAGCGGACTAAAACGCCTGCTTAGGCAAGCTCAGCGACAGTGGCTTAATCCCAAGCTCCAGATGCTATGTTGGCCCCGTCCCAGGGTGGGCTGAGGTGGCCAGAATCCAGCTGAAATAGCATGCACCTGTAATCCCAGTGCTGGGAAGGCTAGAAACAGGAGGATCACGATGAATCCGAGCTGAGCAGTGAGGCTCTGTAGCAGTCAAATACTTTTTTTTTGGAAAAAAGAAAGGAAATATACAGGAACTGATCATAAACATGGTGCATAGTGAAGTAGAAGGAACCGCTCACAGGAGAAGACACCCTGCCGTGCACACCTCTCCAGATGCCAGCCTGTCCCAGTTGCTCCCAGTGCATTTGCCCTCTGCTCCCGCTGCTCTCTGAAGCTGTTACAGAAGTCTTCTGGGATTGTCTTTAAGAGGCGTGGTCCCCATCCAGTGATGGCTGCTGCCTGGTGGGAGGGCAGGCTGGCACAGCAAGCATTGTGCTGCGTCCTGACCCACCTCACGTGGTCACCAGATCTGGTACCCTGTGACCTCGGGCTCTTCCACAAAGCAGAGCTGACTATGAAAGATAAATGCTTTGAGCCCATTTGGGTTACATATGCAACCGCGACAGGTGGTCTCCAGAACTACATCAGGAAGTGTCAAGGAGGGGGCTGAGGACATAGCTAAGTGGCCTAAGCCCTGTCGTGGCAAGCACATGGGCCCAGGTTCGATCCCTGATACCTCATGCTGTGCTACCCAGAAACCAGGCGTGGTGGTGCACACCTGTAATCCCAGCACTAGGGAGTTTGAGACAGGAGGATCACTGCAAATCTGAGCTGTGTAGCAAGACCCTATGCATAGCGAGACCAAATACATGTAAATAAAAGATTTCAGAAAGTGTCGAGGAAGACAGGACAAGTGTGTCTAAAGCAGAGATGTGAATTTGAGCTCAGTTAATGGCAACGTGACTTAACTGTAGTAGAAGTTTAACATTTAAACATTTGCTGAAGTTTTCGATCATTGCTTGGGCGCGGGTGCAGGAGCAGAAAGAACTCCGCAGCTCTCTCTGTCTCCCCCTCTCTGGAGCCCCCTGCTCCGGCCAGAGACCTGGTACCTTCACTCAGAGTTCCGGGCCTGCCCAGCTCTGCTGCAGTTGCTGCTGGCCAGGACAGCGGCTTCTGTGCTGCGGCCCTGGTACAAAAGAAAGAAAAAGCAAAAGAAAAGCCGGGACCAGCGCAGGGCCCCCGCTCTGTCCCTCGGAGCCCCTCCCACCTGCAGCTTGGACAAGAGGCAGGGGCTTCTCGTGGGGCTTTTTCTCTCCAAGCCTCCTGAACTGCACCGTGGTGAGCTCACCCTCGAGCCTGGGCTGGGGACACAGAGGCAACTGTGAAATCCTGAGTCTCCCTGCAGCCTGGAGCCCTGCTGGCCTTGTGCAAACTGCCTGGTACCACGCACTTTCCAGAGCCCTCCAGGGCAGAGTGCTTATGCTCAGTTTGAGAACTGGGCTAGAGGCTGCCAGAACCCACAGGAAATGGCTTTTCAGTGAGTTGTGCTGCAGGCAGCCTGCGTGAGGCTTGATCACCAACAGATGGCATATACAGCCGCTGTAGATTGCAGGAATTAGAATACCATGCTTCTGACCATGCCTGATGTCCATTACTGTCACAGTCCCCCGGTGGGACAGGACTGCTTTTCACATTGAGAACAGCCGCAAAGCCACAGAACGATCTCAGTGTTTGTCCTTGGGTCAGGAATGAAATGAGGATGTAATGGTAATGGAAAGTTGTGCTTGTGTGTTAGGAGTCTGAACACCTGGTACACCACAGCGCAGACTCAGGCACAGAAGTGTTTAATTAGGTGATGCAGATCGCCTTCGTATCTCCAGACCGCAGCTTATAGGCACCTCACTTACCAGGCAGCTGTGGGGACCATCTGCCCGAAGTCCCTGGGGTCCACTCTAATGGCCCCAGGGTTCCTTTTAGGGTAGATAACAGACTTGGAAACTACAAAACTAAAGGTGTAATTGTGGAGAAGACAGTTGTCCATTCACAGGGGTCAACTGATTTCACAGTGTGGAGGCCAAAGAGGAAGTGGCACGCACTCCTACAAAAGAGGGGGGCCCAGCCGTCTCCAGGCAGCGTGCACCTGTGCGTGCAGTGTGGACGGCATGCCCCACAGGGCAAGCCAGAGCCCAGAGACAGCTGGGAAATCATTTGGGGTTCAAAGCACCTGGAACCAAGAAGTGCTGGGTATTTGCATGGTGAGACGTGCTGCCCAGAACATCTTTATTTGACTGTGTAATCACCACTTATTAAATCATTGCGTGCGGTTATTTGGCTACATAGCTCACATGAGGTGTGTTCTGCATTCACCAAGCCTTATATGTAAAATTATTGACCTAATAGAGATAGTGAGTTCTGTATAAAGATGCACCAATGCGTTCTTAATTTTTTAAACCCTCTGAAATGTTTTCCACCATGTAAACATTAAAACTTCACAGGCATTTTTGGAGACTGTGAACCCTAAATGTAAGGTGCAAGGAATTAGAAACACCCAGGATTCATCCTTGGAATTAATTACCTTAGCTA
Source organism: Capromys pilorides (assembly GCA_004027915.1). NCBI lineage: Eukaryota > Metazoa > Chordata > Mammalia > Rodentia > Capromyidae > Capromys > Capromys pilorides. The sequence goes on from PVKN010023436.1 coordinate 4,931, forward strand.
CTTCCCTCTGCTTGCTGAGACAAAATACCCAACAGTCAAAGTTAGGGGGAAACGTTTATTTTTCTCACAGTGTACGAAGGCTTCAGTCCATAGTCAGCTGGGTCCAAGGCAGGGTGGGACAGCAGAGGGGCACCTCAGGGGAAATGAGGAGCACCTCACTTCATGGTGGGCAGAAGACAGAAAATGGACAGGGGAGGAGGGGGTTGCCCGAGGGAATCTGGAGTACTGGGAAGACCCAACTTGTGGGGAAGAAGGAGGAGTGCGCCCCCAGAGAGCCTTGCACGGCCTTTTGTGGTATAAAGAAAGGCACCTGAGAGCATGGCTGCCGCCCTCAGTCCTCAGCTGACAGCTTTTATCCCTCCTGAAAACAATCCCGCACCTTCCACGAGCTCTCCACAGGGCCTCCCCAGCTCTGGGGACACCACCACGTGCATGTCTACACGACACACGGAATTGTTCTACCACTCATTTATTATTTCAGTGCAGCCATTGATCACGGCTGCTGAGGGGCATCAGCAGTTGCTGAGCATCTCAGCAACCTTGGGCATACCTGAGGGCATCGGTGACATCGGTGCGGGCCTCAGGAGAACGCGCCTTCAGACCTGAGACCCTCACCAAGAGGTACTCAGCGTCTCCCAGCTTCCTACAAAGACTTGACTCCAGTGTCCTCAAGTGCCGGCTGGCCCAGTAATCTGCAAAACCGTGCTCCTTGCACTCTGAGGTCAGCCCCGTGCGCTTAGGGCTTTGTACTCACGCGAGTACCATCCGGAACCCACATCCTCTGTCTTGAGCTTCAAATAAGTCACGCTTTACTTCAGAAACGTTTGCCAAGACTCTGCTTCCTAGCAAAGTTGCTGGCCTCTCCCCTTTGAGGCATATCTTTGCAGTTGCAGACACATGGTGGGCATCAGTGACTGCCTGCCCGCTGGGATGCCCTTCAGGATACGTGCTGGGGAGCTGAGGTCGGGCAGCTGTGGCTGCTTCTCCTTTTGGGAGAGGAGGAAGAGAAGATCTGGCAAAACTGTAGAATTTTTATGCCGGCGTATGTGTGCTGGAGCATCCTTATCCAAATGAAAGCTTCCTGGCCTGCACTCTGACCCAGTGCCACGGTAGTTTCCTCACCAAACACAGCAAGACTTGAACTTACCAGGCAGAGACACATTGTGGTCTGATCAGGTATGGCGTAGGAGAAGAACACACAGAGGCCTGCAGACGGGCTCGGATCCTGAAAGGGCCGAGTGCTGCTGTGCTCTCCAGAAGCTCTGAGAAGGCCCTGGTCGGGTCTCCACAGCTGGCCAGAGGCACGGTTGTGGCAAACACCTTGCCAAGGGGACGCAGGCCTTGAGCTTGTGTGTTCTCTCTGGGACAAACCCAAGGTGTGTATGTGGCTTCTTTAATCACTCCAAGGTGTTATGCAAATCTATTCTGGGCCCACTGTACTTTGGAAAATGCCTCCAGCATGTGCACCAAGCCTCAGACGGAGGCAGGGAAGTGAGCACAGGTGCTTCTCCTTGATGCCAGCTGACAGCCCCACAGATGGCTGGACGCGGGGCTCCTCGCCAGGACTGGAGACGGGTCATTCCTGGACTCGTGTTGACGTCCTGTAGGAGCAGGGCAGGGACAGTCAGCCAGTATTCCCTCCTTTCAAGTTTGACTCACAGTGTTTTAGATCGATTCCTGGCAGGAGGAGGGCCCTACAGACACACACTCTTCTTTTCCCAGAGATGGGGAAATGAGCAACTTGTGAGCGCTTGGCCAGGAAGGAAATCTGAAAGTTAGGCCGATATTTTCACCTTTAGAGGGAAATGCAAAAGGCATGTGAAAAGAATGTAAAAGCTTCACTAGATCAGCAATAATTCCATTATTTAGCAATAACATCTTTGCTTTATGGAACTGAGCCTTGAGTACTTTCAATGTTAACTTGGAATAATATTGTACAAAAGTTTAAAGAATGTATCTATCTTTTTTTGTTTGTTTTTGGTGGTACCAGGGATTGCTCAGGACCTCTCGCTTGCCAGGCAAGCCCTTACTCCACTGAGCTATCTCCCTGGCTGTATCTTATTAATAAGGATCTCGTGGCTATTTTTCCTATGCTTAATCTTAAAAATTTTTAAAAATTTGATATTTGAAGATCACTTCATAATTCGCATAATCACCTTGAGGAAGTAAACAAGTCAAGCCAGTGCCTCCACCCCGCCAGTCCACAGCAAGATGCTAGTTAGAAACCAAGGCCTGAAGTTGCATCCTGGTTCTCCCCAGGTACAGCGGGATCAGAGCAAGCAATGCGTAAACTCACAGCGACTAGTGCTGGGTGCGCACCACCCTGCCGCGGCCCCTCGCCCAGGGCCTCCTGACAGCCCGGCGCAGCAGCAGCAGTGGGCCCTCCGCTGAAGTCTCGCTTGCACGTAATAGGCAGAGGCCCTGCTGAAGCTCACCGAGCAAGCTTCTGACCTTGGTCTGGCCCACTGCGCAGACTGCATTCCCACCCTTCTGCCCATCCCGTGGGAAATCGGGTCCCGCTGCTCGGTTTCCCGAAGCTCGGCTCCTCCCCACCCTAACCTCGGTGTTGCCCAATCGCACAGAGTCCTCCTAACGCAGCCGGTCTCCCGCTCAACCGCCCGCTGCTTCGTGAAGCTTCCCAGTTCCCCGGAGACTCTGAGGGTAGCCTGCATTCTCATTTAGAGCACTTCTGAGAATAATGATTGATTCTTTTTGTACTCTGAGTTCAGTACTCACCCCCCATTGCTCGACCCAGGCTCCAGGAGGGCTCCTTTACGTCACACTCCCACCGTGCAGGAATGATGGACTCATGAGAGACGCTCCATTCTCCACAGGCCAACTTCCCACCGGCTCATTTCCTGTCCTGACCAGGGAGGATGAAGGGGAGATGGGTGGAAGGGCTCCATGTGCTGCAGAGCTCTGCGTGAGCAGCCCCAGGGAAAAGCGGGCCTGTCTGTGTCCCTGCGGGGACAGTGCCAGGAAAGCACGTGGGAGCCGGCAGCAGTGGTGATTCTGTATTCAAGCTCTTTCTCCAACAGCAGAAAGCCTCAAGCCCAGGGCATGCAGCCAAATAGGCAAACGTTTGGTAGGGAAGAGAGGAAACGGTGCATAAAGCTTCCTTGATTTCTTGGTTATTAAAAAAATAGCCATCATTACTTCCATGTTCAAGGCCAAACAAAAGAAATACTGCCACGAAGCCCAGCTTGGACTTTTACAATGCATTTTAGTGTCCTGGCAAAGCCAAGTGGTCCTAGAGCAGGAAAAAATGATGTATTCAGTTCTAGCTAGGTTTCTTTTGCCATGCTTAGCTGTGGAATGGTTGTCTTCCATTACATTGAGCTAGAAGCAGATCTTGAGATAGAGATTTAGGTGCCAGCAGTTTTACTTGGGAATTGATAGAAATCATTAGATGTGGAGGCAGGAAGTAAGGTTGCCAACGGAAACCAACAGAGTCAGGCATGTTAGCGAGCAGTTTACCTCAGCGGACAACTGGTGCTCCTTCTCGGCTGGTGACAGCTGGTGCAAGGAGGCCGTGCTGGTGTCCATCTACAGCAAGAGGGGGACAGATGTTGACCCCCAACTCTTATTGGAGTGACCTGGAAGCTTCTTGTGGGGAAAGCAGTGAGCTCCCCGGCACCTCCACGTTGCCTACAGGGGCCCAGAGAATTACAGCAAAGGAAGAGAAGCAGCAGCCTGTCCCAGACTCGCAAGCTGTGGGTCCCGACCCAAAGAGGGCTGGGGAGGCGTGGATGCGGCATCAGAGTACCTCTTGCACACATATCCCTCGACCCTGGGAGATACTGAGTTTTCATTCCCGATATCACCCGGCGAAGTAGTACTTGAAGAAGAAAAATTGGGTACCAGAATGTCCCAGATGTCTGAGAAGTTTCATAAGGACACACAGAGCCAACAGTATGCTATAGCTGGTAAAATTATGAAAGGAATTCCTGTAAATGTCACTGAATACCAAACATATAAATCTCAAGGCTCAGCAGAAATAGCCTTGGAATGTCATAATGTGTGGGATGCTATATCAGAGAGGCTTTGCGGTCCCAAACTTAGAGTCAGAGTCTAGTGCGGCCTGTGAAGGAGAACGGTCTCCTTCCTGCAGCCAGCTGCAGAGGCCATGGCATCTTCACTGGCCCAGCCCAGGGGTGTCAGAGAGAAGAACATGGCTCCACTTTCAAATCTCCCACGCTAGGGAAGCAAAGCAGTATAATATCATTAGGCCCATGAGAATGTATCTGCAGATCACGACAGAAGTGGGGAGTCAGCAAGTGGGATCAGAGCAGAGAGAAGTCAGGGAGAATCACCACAGACTGTGGGACTCAGAGTCAGGTGTTGGAGAAGGCCAAACAGGAACTGTCACCTCCTCGATGCAGTGGCACAAAGAGAAGGTTGGGCCAGGAAAAGAAAACAGCAGTGCAAAGGCCCTGCGATGCTGAGCCTCGAGCATCTGAGAGAGGAGCGGGGCCCGGCGTGTCTTGAGTGATGGGCAGAGTCAAGTTTAGAGAGGCCGGTGAGGAAGACAGCAGCCAGAACTGTCTGCTAGAGCTCAGGTGTATTTCTTCTTTCATGTCCTTGTTCCTAAGGAAATAGCTTCACAGAGCAGCTCAGAACACTTGATCGTACCCAAGGTTGTCCCCATGTGCTGGATTTGGGAACAACTTTGAAGTGTCCCCCTGAAGCCATGCCAGAGATCTGATTCTGTTTTTAGCAGCACCTCCCAAAATCTTAAGTGGCCTGCCACGTTAATACTAGTCCCAAAATTCTGCAGGTCAACCTCTTCTTTAAAGCCTCGGCTGTCTCAATTCTGAAAGGCAATAGTTCAAAGAAACAGAATGCAATTTCTCTCTGGTATACTGGTTGGGAGAAGGTGGGCTGAGGATGCCTTTGTCATCTGACTCTGCTGATGCAGAACCACAGCTCAGCCCCTCCAAGCATCCTCAGGATGTCCTCTGCTGGCCGGGCTAGTCAGTGGCCTGAAGTGGGATTCCTCTTGGGGCCACCACAAGGACCCAATGTGGGGCAGGTGTTTTGGGACTTGAGTTCACATTGCAGGGCTGACAGCTATGTCCAGCTGTGGTGGATTTCATGAACATCGAGTGGGTTAACACACACAGACAGAGCGGTGCCACTTCAGGGCTGCCCTGGGGTAATCCCTCACGGGGCACCAGCTATGGTCAGGGCTGCTGGGCTCCTGGGCCAGGTCTGGCTGTTTGCAGTTGGGGTACGGCCAACGTGGACATGAAGGCAGTGTGTGCACTGAAGTGTGGGGTCTCCTGGTGCTGGGCTTTTCCACATCAGTCCCTTTCAAAGCCATACTGTTAGGCCTTATCATGAACTAACACAGTCTCCTTAAAAATTATTTAGAGAACAATAGTTTTACAAAATGCAGGTGCAAATCACAGAGTTGAAAGTGTATCAACTTACCTGTCTGTGTCTCTCCCCTTGGGGAGGGCTTTTGGTGGGGTCGAGCCTGCCCCAGGTGTGCACTGCCAGGGGACCTGATAGTGTCGTTCCATGCCTCTCCAGTACGTCTGCTACTACTGCAGCAGCAACTCGAAGACGCTCTCGCCTTCTGGGGCCTGTCGGACAACAAGTGACAGCTTTAAGCTTCTGAACAGAGAAGACTTCAGCCTTCTCATGGAGAAAAGTCGGGGTGGGGTGGCAGTGAGATCCCAGGAGCACTCGGGAGACCTGGAGCTAGGAACCTCTCCACACAAGCTCACATGTTTACCATCATTTTATCTTTATTTTTTTCTTCAACTAGTTTCTGCTGAGCTGTAAGTGACATAATTTTGAGCAGCCACCCACATAGAGCCACCATATCCACTGTGCATCTATACATTTTTCTTTAATTCTCTCTGTGTAATTTTTACATTAAAAAGGATCTTCGAGAACAAGGTTTATTATACTTTTTCTTTCTGATCCTGCAACACAACTTATTGCCAATGGTTAGCATCTAGGTTTTTCCTAAAAAAGATGAAGAATTCTTGCTGTTCCTCCCCTACTTCTGCTGCCTGCTGACCCCAGAAGGGGATTTCATGGGGTAGGAAACTCCCCCGGGATGTTCATCCATTGTGAGCCCCAACTATACTGCTGGGCTGGAGACCCAGCTTTGATAGAGACGGGCCTTAGGTCAGCTTGGACTCCTGCCTGGTCTTTCAAAGCACTTTCTGTTGGAAATCTCCAAACTCAGCGTTTTCCATAAACATCTTATGACTTGTTTTTAAAGAGAAACAGAATAAAGGATGGGCATATTGTTTAGTACTGGTGTGATCAAGAGACACGCAGTGTGGTGTGTAGAACATATGCCCATGGAGCATGGAAATGCAAGTGCAAACTGCTAGGGTGACCTGGGTAGAAACCTACCTGCGGCCCCTGCAGGTCATCCCAGGAGCAGAGTCCGCATCATGGCTGGAGTGGTGGAGGAACTCCAGCTACACTGCATTTGCTAGCAATTATGGTGCCTGCTTGTTCTGGTTAAGGCTTAAGAACAACAGCAAAGTTTGTTTTGCTAATCTCTCGCCTAGACTTTTGAATGTTTTCATTATCTTAAAGATAAACCAGGAAGAAAAATCCAACATGTAAGGACTTCGACTGTCTTTGCATGTGGACGCCACACTTAATTTAATAAAAACCAAGGCGGACCTGGGTGGCGGCACTAGCGGAGGGATGTGTTTATGTGAAGGAGGAGTCACAGGTCAGAAAACAAACTGAGGCTCGGAACCCAAGGGTGCGAGTCATGGCCCCTGCTTCATGTTCTGCTGGGTGCCCTGGAGCAAACCACTTTGGCTACTTGGAGTCTAACTCCACTTCCGCCTCCTGGTAAGTGTCACGTTCATCTGTCCACATTAAAGGCAGAGCAAAGGCAAGCATACGCTTTATAACGTTCGGTGCCTTTATAGGCATGCTGTGCCGTAATGCCATTTAACAGTAGCTCATGTTCCTGGAGTCTGCAGAGTGCTCCGGGCTTTAGGGATGAGACTGCAGATTCCTAGTTGCCAGAAGCCTCTTCGTTAGGCACCAGGGCTGCAAACCTTTATTACGGCGACCAGCAGTGACCCGAGCCTTAGGCTGGGTTAGACAGAAGCGGAAAGCGTGGCCCTGACACGCTCAGAGCTGCCATTTCTGAGTCCTTCCACTGTCTTGGGTGCCGATCCAGAAACGCCCCCCCCCCAGGTATTCACTCTGTGGTAATCTCAGTAGTCATGGGAGGAAGGAGGCTGCTGTTCTCACCTGATAGACAAGGAGATCCCCAAAAAGAGTGGCTAAGTATCGTGCCCTCCAACCCAGCTAGCAAGCAGCCCAGGGAGACTGGGGCCGGGCCTGCGCTCCAGAGCCTCTGCCGGGCACGGCCTCTAGCTGCCCACACTCCCCTGCGCAGGCTTTGCTGTTCCAAGAGCTTGCGTGGCCTACTGTGCGTGGCACTGTCAGCATCGCTGGAGTACAGTTGTCGTGCGGTTTAGAGAAGGAAGGAGGCTCCACGGCGTCAGCCCACTCTACATGGCGGCTGTGAGCTATGCAAAGCCAGGCAGCTCACAGCCGTAGAAGCTCATGCGGCTCACAGCTCTGGAGCCTGGAGTTGGAGAGCAGGCTGCTGTCGCGGCACACGTGTGGCAGGGCCTTCGTACTGCACGGGGACGTGGCAGAAGGCGTTGCAGGGAGACCCGGTAAGCATGCCGGCTTGGCCTCTCTTCCCCCTCTCATGAAGCCACTGATGTCAGCGTGAGGGTCCCATCCCTACAACCTCACCCGACCCTAAACACCTACCAAAGGCCCCATCTCCATATATTCATATAGGCATTTGAGGTTTCACTTTCCAAATGTGAATGTTTGGGGGGCATATTCAAACCATAGCGACAATTGAATTTGATTTTCAGATAAATGAAAAATAACTTCATTATAAGTACTCCACTGATAGTTTATTGGTAATTAAATTTAAAGTTGACTGGGAATCCTATATTTTCCTGGCAACCTGATCCTTGGATACTGAGATGGGAACTAGTCCAGCTCCTGTTGCTAAGAGAAACTTAGAACAAGATAACTCGTACCACTATTGTTATTTTTGTGTATCTTGACATTTGTTTTCAATTATTCCTTTGGTTCAACTAAATTCAGGAGCCGTATCATATAAAGACTAATTATGATATTAATGTCATAAAATAGCGCTTCTATATCTCTTTCACAAATATTGGATTATTTAAATATGTTCTCATGATAATTTGATAAAATAAATATGCCCACTTAATTAGTATGAAACCTGAGCCTTAGAACCATTAAATAAAAGGCCCAAAGGCACAAAGGTAAAACCACCAAGTGGAGGTCACATTCGAGCCTCCAGTGGCACGCTACTGCAAAATTGGGTTTTAAAATGAAGAAATCAGGCAAGGTAACAAACAGTTGGAGTCTAACCCCAATTTCTGCTGATGAAAGATTTGCTCTAAAACTTAAGGGACAGTAACCTGGAACACTCAAACCAGTTGATGTGGAAAGAATATACAAAAAGAGGACTTACTTTCAAAGTCATTATTCAGTGTAGCAGAGGGGTCTTTGTGTGGGCTTGCTCTGTCTGTGAGCACCAGGGGCGTTTCCATGGTGCTTCTGTATACGCTATATTCCCATTTGTCAATCTTTATTCACGCACCTGGATAGGAGCCGGACCTTTCCAGAAGTAAATGCACAGTGAAATCTGTATTATGTAGCCAGGAAAATGGAGACTCTGGAAACTAAAAGTATCACTTGAGGTCTCCTTGGGCTAGAGAGTGATGGTGTGGAACCTGCGCCCCAGTGGTGCACGACTCTCCAGCCCGACGCAACACACACACGGCACACCGCCATGCCCCTGGCCTTGCTCCCGAGCGTGAGCTGTTGCAGACCTTACTAGCTGATCGTGGAGCTCTGTTTCTCTGAGTTGGAGAACCTGCAGAATCTTCCTATGTGCACTGTGTTTCAGGCAGCCACCGCTGGCTGGCTGTGGGTGCCGTCACAGACCCCTGTTACCTCCTCCCGCCCGACCTGCGGCTCTTACTGGATACAGTGACAACTCTGCCCAGCACAGTCACGCGTGCTAGGTGATCGCAGGGCTGGGCGAGTCCTAGAAATGGAATTGCACAGACGCAACGGCACAGAGGCTGCTGCAAACCCCCACCTACAGACAAGGCGCCCTGTGAAGCGACTGGAGCTCTCCGTCCCCAGCCAGGGGCCGAGCCGCCTTCTCTAGCATCAAGAGCGGCTGCGATGGTTGGCTTCCTCCCACAAGAGAAAGGGCCCAGCGTGCCTGCTGTCAGCCACGAGGCCTCAGGCTGCCTTCTCTTGAAAGGCGACTGCGCCCTTCACTACACTCCCTCACACCGAGGCTGCTGGTGGAGGATGGGCATGCCCCAGGGTCCGCCACAGAGCAGACCCCGGAGGGCCATTAGTGGGCTTTCCACCAGCTGGGATGCTTCGCCTCCTCGTGCCCCAGCTCCTCCCAGTTCTCCTGCTCCTGTGGATAGAATGATGCTTTTCTTTTCCTCTTTCTCTAGAGAAGAATTTAAGGGCTACAGAGACACACCCAAGACATTGCTAGGAAAGTTCAGGAACAGACCATGAACTGGGTGAGGAAGAAGCCAAATCAAAACAAGAGGGGCAAAAAGGAAACCATTGTTTTAAAAATGTGCCTAATTTCTAAGAGACTAGGAGCTCTCTGTCCCCAGCCAGTGGGTAGGACTGACAGACTGCACGGGTAGGGCTTTCAAATCGCACCAAGTCCACTTCTGCCATCCACTGATCAGGGCCGCAAACCTTGGGAGGCGGGAAATGCGTGCGCAGAGTCCACAGACAGCAGGTCAGAAAGGAGCGTGGGAAGGCAGTCGCAGG
>PVKN010023437.1:0-14789 GCA_004027915.1 Capromys pilorides
ATTTTGATTAGGATTATATTAGATCTGTATAACAATTTTAAGAGTAAAAGGCCACTTTTACTATTATAACTATTATTTCATTCAATAAGTTAGGGTAGCTTATATATGGTTAGTCCAAGTTGTATTTCCAGAGGAGTTGCCTAGAACTAATGGTGACCGGAATATTGATAAATGATGGTTAAATTATATGAGGTTTCTTTCTGTGATGATTAAAATATTGTAAAATAGACTATAGTGATGGTCTCAATACTTTGGTCTTACTGATTTTTTTTTTCCATACCGGGGTTCAAACTCACGACCTTGCACTTGCCAGGCTGGCACTTGTGCCATGGAGCTATCTCCAAAACACTGACATTATCAGTGAGTGAATTACATGATTTATTTATCATAGCTCAATCAGCCATTCTTAATAAAATTGTATCTCCAGGATCAAGTATGTAGCATTATTAACAGATGTTTGGGTTATTAATAGTCACATTACATAGCTTTTAACCTTCAGATTCTAACAGTCTTTTAATGAAACAATGTGTACAAACTTCCCAGGTCTTTGTATGTGAGCTGGCACTTCTAAAAGTGTGTTCAGTTTACCAGCTTTCTTCTTCTCATAAAATATCAGATTTTCTCTTCATCCTGTCTGAATTATTATGTTTGGAATTAATAGGACTTCAATTGAATGTTTAACTGTATTTTCTGTAACAATACTCACTGTTATGCTGCCCAGAGCAGATTAAAGTGGTCCTCAAGATTCAAAGGTTATAAATTGCCTCAAGTTCCTCAAGTGTGAAAACATGAGATCTAATAGAAAAAGATGGTGTCACGTCTGTAATTAGTCTTCAGGTATTAAATTAGTTATTTGAACCAAATGAGTTTGGAGTCCTTGTCAACAACTGTTTTTCACCTCAAAGGAAATAAAAGAAGCATATTAATTACTGGGTAAGGAGTCTACATTTTGTGAAAGTAGCTCAACTAGAGGGCAGTTTTCTTCAAACATTTGCTGGATTATAATTAGCTCATGCATCTGACTAATTTATGGAAAGAATATCAACTTTGAGATCAAATGTTAAGCACCCGTACTTGAGAAAATCTAACTGCAAACGTGGAACTTTGGACTTCACTGCGAACAAAGAGTAATGAAGCTTCCAGCCCCTAGAAAGTCTCTGCACTAGCTGGGCTCTGAATATGGATACAAAGAGGCCCATCAGGCCAAGAGGCAGGCAACAGAAGCAGCATGGACTCAGGGTTCTAATGGGTAGTGATTATAGAACAAAACGAAAAGGAAAGTAAGATCACAGGTGGCAAAATTAGGGGAGCAGTGGAGGCCACAAAGTTAAACCCTGGAACATGTAATCAAGGTGATTAAAAACCTGACCTGCTCCCCCTTGTTACTCACCAGCTCGCCAACTCATCAAGCACTCTTCACAATCATAGCCAATTGTTCAGATTTAAAGAACGCTCTGTCCTAGAAACTCAACTGTAGTCAACTTGTATCTTGGCAGCTGAACTGAATTTTTGTCCCCTTCCACCCTCGCCTCAATGTATTTGACATACGATTAGGAGTAAATTTGAATTATGCTAATATGTAACAAATTTTCGGGAATTATGCATAGGAATCAAGACCTAAAATACCACAAAGGTTCCTGAAACCACCAATGTTATGTAGCCCACAGTCAAGGGGTACCCTCTGGCTGATATAAATAATCAAATAAGCTTGCTGGGACACAGTGGTCCTGGAAATTAGTGCTATAGCACTTCAGTGAGCTCCAATGGAAAGCAAAATATCTGTTTTGCCAAACCACCTGTCTTGAAAAACCCTGATAAATTGTCTTCTCACCATGTTGATTCTTTTCATTTGTTGAACCAGGAGGCCCTACCACAGATTCAAACCTTTGAGATTGATTCCTAAGAGAAAATCTACACGAAGTTGAGAGTATGCATATCAATTCAATTCACCAAATATCAATAAACTCCTCTGGGGCCAGTGAGATGACTCAGTGGTCTAAAGCACCTATTTAGGCAAACTTAGGCAAGCGTGCAAGAACTGCGGTTCTATCCCCGGCACCACATGCCATGCCAGCCCCGTCCCCAGGGTGGGCTGAACCGGCCATACAAAAATAAATAAATAACCCCCTTCTGTGTGTGAGGCACTGTGATAAGAGACACACAATTGAGTAGAAATGAACTTGCACTGAAAAACAGGAGCTAGATTTCTTGGCTTCAAATCCCAGTAATTTACTGGCATTATATTCTTGGGTAAATTGCCTCTCTTAGTCTTAGTTTCTCCCTATGCCAAAAGGACATACCTACCTCTTCTAGCTGTGAGGAGAATCATATAAGTTTGCTTATGTTCTTGATATGTTTTTTGTTTATATTCATGTTCATGCCTAGCTGTATACCCTTTAGGGATGTATGGTGGTTATTAAACACCTTTGTGTCATGAATTTCTTCAAAAAGCTGGTCAAAATTCTGGCTTATCTCTCCAGAATACCTATACATACATTTGCCCCTAGGGCTTATGAACTTACCTAGATTCTACAGACCTAAGTGAAGAACTTCTGATTTCCTAAGAGTGATTCAAAGAGGATGTCCAATCCTACAACTCTTTTGTCCCTATTCCTGGTTATCAATGCTTATACTGAAGGTAAAAAAAAAAAAAAAATCCTCTGGCTTTCCAGAAAGACAATGTAGCATAGTGGGTAACTGGATAGACTTTAGGGCAAAAGAACTCTACATTACAAATCTGATTCTGTCACTTCCTTGTTGAGTGACTCCAAATCAGTTACTTAACAACTTTTGAGTTTCAATTTTCACATCTACAAAACATTAACAGTCACCACATCTACAACCTAGTGTTTCTGGGAAGGATATTACATGTAATAATTGGACATGTATTTAGCATCATGTAAACACTGCATAATTGTCCTTAATACTAACAATATCCATGAAGGACAGGTAATAATTCCAGTCAAAATAAAAAAAAAATGGTAAAGAAGGAAGTGTAATCCATTAGGTTTAAAACAAGAACCTGGATTTTTTTTTTCCTAGAAAATACATGATAAAGTTTCTCACCTACAAATAAATCTCTATCCATCTGTAATGGAAATGTGTGCAAAACTCAGTCAGGGTCCGCTGTTGAACAGCAAATGGCAAGAGGTTGGTGTCTACTGACTTTCTTAAAACATAAAACAAGGCCTATTTTCTGTATTATCAGAGTTCATGCAACATGCCAAGAGAAATAGGTAGGTGTGACCAATTGGGAGTTTCTTTCCATTCCACCAGACTGTTGAATATCTCACCATATCCTTTGTTATCCAAATCAGCAGTGAAAAGCACTGTCAGCCAACCCCCAGTGCATTCAACAGATAGGTTGCTTAATTAAATATACCACTGAATGGGCAATAGAATTCTATTGCTTACACTGACAGGTGAAAGACAGAAGGAACAATTTCCTGGGTTTTTATTTAAGATGTATTTTCCCCTACAAAGGAGGTCCCAGGCTGCATTAATTTTTATACAATTTTTTTCTACACATAACTCTACATAGAATGAGGTATTTGATGAAAACAAGTCTAAAGTCAGTAATGCTTTCATTATCTCCACACAGACCCAATGCATGATGGCTGGATTAGGCCACTATGAATGATTTAGATGATGTTGCAAAGTGGTATTGGGAAAGAGCCTTTCTTTCCATGGTTCTAAAAGTTGAGGCCTTTAAACTAGAAGTGGAGAAGTACTAGTTGAGGTTTGGCATTTTCACTTAGCAAGCAGAATGAGCTGTAACCATGTGAATTTAGAAGGTAAGAGAATATTGTTAAATGAAGCATTGCTTAAATCAGGAGTCGCCCAGCTTTGAAAAGAAAATAATGGTAAAAAAGAAAGTAAATATAAAACAGTGAAACACCTCAGTTACATGCACAGAAGGTCTGCCTTTGTGGGTTTTCTGGAACACTGGACTAGAAGCACAGAGGCCTTAAAAACACACAGACCCCATCAGGAGCACCAACCACTTGTGATGTGTACAAAATGCAATACTTAAAAAACAAGAATGTCAGCAATGTTTTCTCCAGGGTTGGCCTTTGTGAAATAATTGGGAAAGGAAAATAGAGCTTCAAATTTATATTTTCTTTTGGAAAAGTTAAAGAAACAGGGATCAATCCTCTCTCATTTTCACACCTGTACACAGAACAGTAGCAGTCCCATAGGTCACTTGGCATTCCTGGAACCAAGCTTTATTTCTTAAGTTTTTTATTACTTTTAATAAGAAATAACAATGTGAAAATTTCAAAACATATTAGTAGTACATTCCCAATATATGAGACAATGCATATTGTTGTCCTAGTAGTTATATAGAGCACAGGGTGTAGATGTGATAACTTTTATAATCATTATTGGTACAAAAAATTTCTTCTCATTAAACTAGGCAAAAGTAGTTGTATACATAATCCAATGTTCCGTAATCACCGTGGGTTATTGGCAAAACTGGCAATGTGGGAAGCTGTTGATGTAAGCCTTTTACAGCTCAGCATACTAATCTAGCTTACGTTTTATGCCTCATGGTTAAACTTTATGCTGGGTGGTTAAGGGCAAGACCTATATAACAAAACATATAGCTTTTGTGTTTCCCTAGGTCTGTCAAATCAATTCAGGATTTACTTTGAAACCATGCACAGTGCTTCATAGCGCTGTTGTCAGTGTCAGCCAGCTAGATGAGTCATGGCCATTGCTTGACCAGTTTGCTTTCTGTGAAAGCCCAAGAGAATGTTTTCTCTCTAGGTGACTCTCCTTAGGCACACTATGTATCTTCAATCCCTTTCCTCTGTAGCCCCATAGTCTTGAACAGAAAATTTGGGAAACCACTGAGTTATAGGATGTTATAACAAACGCTCTCTTATGTCCTGAGTCCTCACCGACCTTGAGGGGATAGGGCCACAATATTGGCTATCCTTGCAGCCCTTCTTTTTCTCTAATTTTTGATCTGTAAACTTATATTCTTAACGCTCCAGAAGAAAAGCTTAGTGATACTATTACTCTTCACCAGAGCAGTAATGAGTTTACCGAAAAGCTGTTTCCAGCTCACTCATCCTTCCCTCCTTTAGTTTAAGCTGTAGAAAAATGTGGTAGCACATGTTCTTTACACTAAGATTGAAACACAGTACACTGATAGGACCCACCTAGTAACTTAGCTACTACTTTTACTTCTTCAAGATTTCTTGAGAAGTAGAGAAAAGAAAAAATTTTGTGAAAGTGAATGTCACACCACAATATTTCCTTCCATTTCACTAGGATGACAGTGAGGAAGGGGCTTAACAAAATGTGAACTGTCTTCTATGAAAAGTTTCACTCTAAGACCCAAGAGAGAAGGATGCAAGGCAGCAGAGGTAGCTCTTCCCTTCTCTAAGAAGATTACTCTTCTAGGCATCTGGAGCCCTCTAAGCTGAGATCTATGAAAGCAAGCAGGTACCTCATAGCACCAGGCATTAAAGAAAAATTTTGAAAGTATAGTTTTATCAGTCCAAGGGCACCCTGTTTCCTGGCTGTTGTCCTTGTACAAAAAGTGTAAAGGAAAGGTCCCAAAAGAGGAGGTTCATGACAAAGTGATCATGCCTACTTCAAAGCGTGGAAAGTTGGCATTATTTGCTATAGTCTTGTACTGAAGTTAAGGCAGGCAGGTAGCCAGGTGTGGGGGCAGTCCAAGGATGAAGGATAATCCCCACAGATTTCTGAACCTAGGGGAGGGAAAAAAAGAATGGAAAAGAAGTCTACCTTGTAGGCATCCAAGGAAGTTCATGCAATGTGTGTGAAAAGGGAAAAGGATGTATGCAATGAACTAGCAGAACTGTCCAGTGATGTGCGCACAAGCTTCAGATGGCTTCTGTTGAGGATCACCAAAATGAGATAAATTTAAGATGGCATGCAAATGAAGCCCTACTACAATGATAGATAGGAATATTTAGGTAAGACAATATGAACACTGGCTTGTAGTCAACCAAAAGTTGGAGAAAGACCTTCCATTCAGTCACAATTGGGTAATCATTAGGCTGATCATAACGATCTTCAGTGATGTACAGTGGCACACTAGCTGCGACATTAACTCTTCCTCTAGCGCAATGAAGATGTTCATCCTACCATCCTCAGCCCAGGGCATCCATTGCCACTGCAAGAGGACAGCAACATCCCTTAGGCCTCAGCTCTGGTTATGGTTTAGATCAGGAACGTCTCCCCTAAATGTCACGCACTCACGAGTAGGGCTTTAGAAAGGAGATTACATCATGGGTGTGCTGTACTCACCAGTGGATTCATTTGCTGGTGATTTCCACAACTGTCGGAAGGTGGACCCTGTCAAGAGGTGGGTCACGGGCTTGACCTGAAACCATATGTCTCCCTCCCCATCTCCTCACTTCACTTTGCTTTTTTTTTTTTTTTCAGCACTAGGTATTAAGCTCAGGCCCTTGCACTTGCCAAGCAGGCATTTACTCCACTGAGCTATCTCCCCGGCTTGACTCTCTGCTTCTTGGCTACCTTGACTTCAGATTTGCTTTGCAGCCAACCCTTCCACCATGTGATCTGAGTGATAATTATCACTACTTCTCTGCCCCCAAGCTTTCACTACTAGACAAATATAGGATGATTTTTGAATAAAGGAATATTCCTTACTTTTAATGACAGAGTTCATCAAAAAATTTTCAGTGGCTTTACTGAAGTCACACACTCTGTTTACCACGTTTGTTCTTTGAAGGCAAATGAAACATTTGAAGCAACCTCAACAGTAGTCTCCAACTTTCAGGGCCTAGGTTCTCAGAGACCAATAGCAGGACCAGAGAACACCAAACTGAAGCATCTGTAACAATCAGAAGTCAGATTCTAATGAACCTAACAGTTAGAAGTTAAAAATTACTCACTGTAGCCAGTTAGGGTGGTACAGATTTGTATTTCCAGAACTCTAAGAGCCAAGGAAGATAGATTGCAAGTTCAAGTCCTAGTCAACTTAGTGCAACACGGTCTCATCATAAAAAATGAAAAAGGATGTATATTATTCTGGAAAGCTCCGGGTTTAATCCCCAATGCAGGCTCCCTAAAAGGCACTTGCTATGTACCAAGCAATATTCCTGCACTTGACAATACAAACCCTTCACACTTCATAATAAACCTAGGGCATAGCTATAATTATTGTCCCCATTTTACAGATAAAGAAACTGAGCCACAGAAAGTATAAATTAATATGAATCCAGTTTTTGGCTCCTGTATCTACATCCTAGATTTCAGAAGACACAGTGGACCAACTACTAAGTATGTCAAAGTGATCTAGTGTTCCTTCTTTCATATCTGCCTCCACCAATGCTAATGGTTTTAGAAAGGACTTCTTCTCTAGGGTGAAGAACACATGCTTCTCTGATCTCAGGCTTGCACAGAGTAACTGGACAAACCAAGCCCCTAGAGGAAGGGTGTGAGTACGTAATCACCCCTCTGCTCTGGCTGAGAAAGGGACCCTGCAGCATCACAAGCTCTGTCCAAACTCTTGATATGTGCTCTGTCACTTTCAAATATATCCAGATTATTATCCCAGTGCTTCACCTGAACCGTCCTAATGAAATATGAGTAGATATTTAAAAAGCGGTAAAATCCATAAAAATGCTGCTTTACAAGAGACATTTACCTATGAATCAGCAGTTGGATTAATTCATTATTTAGTAGGCTTGTTATTTATAGCATATTACAGCTTGGTAAATTATTTATATGTGCTTGTTTCTGTGCAAGATTTTCCCTTAAGAGAGGGAAAATGTTTATCAACCCTACAAGGAGATTGTTTCTGTTCGTGGTCTGTTGTTGAAATATCTTAGGCTAGTTTCTCTTTATTACTTCCTGCTCACCTCTAGTCTGGAAGTTCCAGAAGCTGACAAAACTTTAACCAAACCATGCATTTTGCTCTTATGGGGAGTCAACAGTCACTGCTGGGCAATGTATATGCTATCATAAAGCCGATGAAACATGCACTACAAAAGAAGGGTGCTGTGGACACATCAGTTTGGTTAATATTATGATAAAATCAAAATGTCAAAGGTGCAAGACTTTGAGAAAGAGTTTCCAAACTGCATAGCTTTTTACATGCTAATATGTTTAAAATTTCCAAAAGAAAAATATAGAATGAATGATTTGAAATGAAGTCCTTGCCATGCACAAGCACTATTGGACTAGATTACTTTAGTAATACTCTCCTAAGAAGTAGTTTTTCCTACTGACAAGAAGTTTCCATTTGGTAAACTAGGGACTCAAACCCTACCGTCATGACCCTCCCTCAGAAATGTTAAAATACAATGGTCAACATAGGCCAATCTATGCAACACAAATGCAGTCTAGTTCAACTACACCTAATACATCATTTAGCACATTCTTATATTCTTCTCGGTTTGTCAACTGCTTCATGATTTTTAATCCTGTCCTCTAAAATGGTTATGCTAAAGGACAGACAAATAGATCTGCGGATTAAACACCTGCAATCAGGTGCTCCCTGGGCCTGCCATGCCAGCCCTAGCCCTGGGTCTTGCTGACATGGTAATTGAGACAGAGTGTGGTGGCACCCTTGTAATCCCAGCTCTTGGAAGGCTGTAAGCAGGCAGATCACTAAGAGTCTGATCTAGTAGCGAGACCCTGAGCACCCCGTAGGCCTCCAAAACTAAATAAAATAAAATATAAAATAAAATGACTATGGTTCACTACAGCAGGGACTATCTTCTGCCTCTTCAGTCTTCCTTTGCAAGACATCGAGTCTCAACTGGTGACATGCTAAGTGTCAAATACAATTAGCAACCAGCTATTTATTTTAGGCCTTGGTTTTTTTAAAGCTATTTTCTTCCAAGGTAAGTAGAAAAACAGAAAGTGTATCATCGGACAAAGACAAATAATGTAGCCTCATAAAGCTAAAGCACAATAGGAATCAGAAGGAAAAGTCTGAAGGAATTTAAAATGCTGTGATATTTGAGGCCAGAATTGGAGCAACAGATTACCCTGTGGTCAAGTATTTGACAGATAAGGAAGCCAACCTGAACAACTCCTAGCATGCAAAGCCTCTTTGGTTACTTGTAGCTCTTTAAAAAAACTTTGTGTTTCTATTCTATGGTTTGTTCTCCAACTAAAATCACATTCCAAGTAAGAAATACCATTAAGGCATATTTTTATCTTTTTTCTTCTACAGGGTCTCACTAAGCAACTCATAGTGATCCTCCTGTTTCCTGCCTCCCAAGTGCTAGGATTACGGCACGCACACCACACCAGGACTCCATCACCGGCTCAGCGCACTCGAGAGATGGGCCAGCGCGACAGGCAGGGCCAGGAATTGAACCCTGGCCCCTGCGCGTCCCTAAGCAAGCACTTAATCCGCTGAACTATACCGTTGGTCCCAAGGTGTATTTTTAAAGAATGTTCTTTTAAGCATGAGTTTAAAAGATCTGCTGTTTTCAAAAGCGCAGTCTTATTATACTTGAAATGATCAGTAATTTTTCCCTTTGAAGAACATCTGATTTTTATCAAGATCCATAGGACTATAAGATGCTGCATACCAGAAACTAGTTTTATAGCAGTCATTGCTACAATCCACCTCTTAATTCAAGGGTACCTACTAGGTGTGATGAACTTTTTCAATGATTATCCTTAACCAAAACAATTAATTGAAGTCATAGAAATATACTTTCCAATCTGAATATTTCTCTTTCTGTTGAGAAGGTCTCTGGATAATGTAAGCCTGGCTCTCTGGCTGGAAGGAATCCTGATGTGAGCTTCCTGCTCTGCAACTTTTAAAACTGACTCTAAGAAAGCATCTTCTTCTCTGGTTCTCATTTTACTTTTCTGTACAATACAATCAGGACATTGAAGTAAATGGCCTCTGAGAACTCAATATTTTAGTATAATATCAGTGCACATGAGCAGAGAGAGAGAGAGAGAGAGAGAGAGAGAGAGAGAGAGAGAGAGAGAGAGAGAGGAGGAAATTCACTACCAAAACTGGATTATAAAGACTTGCATTCATAACTTTAGTCAATCCCCAAAGCATTATGCCAACTGGGAGTGTTTGGATCTCTGTAAAGCAAACTGTAGAGAATCCCTGGCCTAGAGATTTTCTTTTCTATGATAGGTACAACACCTCTGCAGCACCTTAGTCCATAGGGGTGGAAGCCACCCATGACACAAACACAAGCTCAGAGCTACCATTACTCTGTTAATGGTTAGGGTGAACGCTCTGGACTGAGACAGATGTAGATTCAAGATTTTGTTTGCTAACACTGGAGATGCATGGATTTGAACAAATTATTCAGCCTCTCCAGATATTTAACTTTCTATAATTTGTAAGATTCAGTGACAAAACACATACAAAGCACTTAGCGCAGGGATTGGACTCTATGTAAATTCTATCTGCTATTATTTTTTTCCTGGTACCATTTTTATCATCATTTCCAACTGAAGCATGTTAACTAACTCTCTCTGCACATTTTGTAATACAGCCCAGACATTCCTCCAGTTCTTTCTAAACTTTCCTTGAAATCAGTTCTCAGGGACAACCAATGAAATTTTAGCATCTAATATTTCATCATCCTATACCTTAGTTCGGACTGTACCTCTAGCCTGAACTACTTGCTCTATCCATCAGATGAATATTGTTCCTGGTCCTCCGTGACAACCCCTACTATTCAGGGTTGCCTTTTCCACTAAACTTATGGTCCTTTACTGCCTGATTCACATGCATGAGAATAAATCATTAAAACCACATTGTGGTTGGACACATGACAAATTACACGTAGTATGACTTCAGTTCTCACATGGGATTGTTTGATGGCATAGGTTGCATGGCTTTCTTATCTCTCCTTCATGTGCCAGGCACAGAGCAGAGCTCTATTAAATACTGGAAGTTTTTGTTTTTGTTTTACCTATGACTAAAATTTACCTCCATATTTATAGGAAAGATTATAGTAGAACTTCCTTTGGACTTGTGCTGCCCAACATGATAGTCAACAGCCACATACAGCTCTTGAGCAACTTAAATGTGATTGGTTCAAGTCACAATATACTCTATGTATAAATTAAACATCAAATTTCAAAGATCTTAATATGTTTATATTACTAACATGTCAAAAGAACAACACTTGGAGTATATACAGTTAAATAAAATATATTATCAAAACTACTATATGATTTTCACATTTTTAATGTAACTACTAGAAAATTTTAAATACATATGTGGTAACAGTATATTTCTGTTTTACAGCACTGTGGTTCCCCTTTAAACATATAAAGCATATGAATGCATTGATAGTTAGGATGCACTTACTATTTTCCACTGTTCATTTCAAATAATACAACAACACACTGGCATTTGAATATTATGTCTGTTCTCCTCTAGCACTGTAGGTGTGAAGTGCTCACAGGTCCTTGGAGAGAACAGGAGCTCTCCATGGGAATGACAGATGGGGACTTGTCTAGAGAGGACTTGGTAAAGTGCTATGGCCAGGCTTCTCTTTCTTGCTTCCTATGTTTTTGTTATTAATTAAGAAGCTTGAAAACTCCCTGGTAGAATTCTAAAAAATAAAATATGGCCAAGTAGGTTTACCATGCCAATGAAAATAGTGGCAAACTCAAGTGATCAGTGTCGGTACTGATTTTGATTTTAAGGCAGCAGATGGGGGAACAAGGGGATATCAGGCATCAGATGTCACTTAGGAGCTCTTGATACAGTCAGAAAGACTATTTGTATCTTTATGTCAACAGTGCTTACAGAGTAGTTTTCTTTTAATAAGAACCTCCCAGCTTTTTTTTTTTGGAACCGGGGATTGAACTCAGGACCTTGCACTTGCCAGGAAGGCATCTATGCCCCTGAGTTATCTCCCCGGTCCCAGAACCTCATCTTTGTTACAACATTATTCAAACCCAATAATTATTGAATGTTCTTTGCACACAACTTCTACAAACATTGTAGAGGCAATATTATAGGCAGAGCTCCAAAATACATGTGTCATATAAGCTGAATATGGACCACAGTGTCAGAAAAAAAACTTTCCTAAGAGAGGAAAGTGGGAGGAAACTGGCTTCTGAAAGATATGCCACAATAGATAAGATAGTTTCTAGTGGCACACCATATTATAGCAAAAGCTCAGAAAGACAATGAGAGGGAAAGTATGTTCTACAAATGTAGCAATAATGAGAAAAGAGAAGAGGGTGTGGCAAAAAAGAAATGTAGCTCTACGATTTAAGACATGTTCCATTGTTATCACTGCCCAAGGGAGGGGATGTCCTTAAGATCTAATTATGAATATCAAATGAATAAATAGATGTAAAAGCAACTAACATTGTTTCTGGCCTGTTGGAAACTCTGCAATAGTAATTCTCTCTTCTCCTGTCTTCCATTTGAGGCTTATATCCTGTTGAGTTTTGCCCTGACCTCCTGAATTTATTCCTTTGACCACTGTTGAGCCCTGTGCTGCTGTCCATGATGTTCTTAAAGTTGACACTGACCTCTGTTTTGCTCCTAAAGAGGATATCAGGAGCTTGTCACCCCGTGAAAGACATGTGCATCTCACTAAGGATGAACACAGTGGAGAACAGCCTTCATGCAAAATTGGAGGCTCTGATTTTCATCAAAACCAAAAGTAAAATGACCACTTAGTCTCAGCAAGGGAGTGTACAAATTCTCATTTCAGATTTTGAAGTGGATTGATGTACTTCCTAGGAGTTCCAGCACAAAGTGCAACAGGATCTGCAGACCAAGCACTTCGCAGCCTCTGTTTTAATTCAACTGCAGAAAGAAGAAAACCAGGGGAATTTTTTTGGTCAGCACTGCTCCTGTTTTATTTCTATCACACACCTCTATCACCCCCTATGTGATGCTTCATGTGGTTTGGAACAGATGGCAGTGATTTAGTTAATTCTTGGAAAAAAAAAAAAAAAGAGAGTGGATATTTCATACCCAGTCACAAAGTGATTTCTAAGACAATCTGTGCAAAGGCAAAAGTCTGGACTACACCAAGGACGCGAAGACTTTCTTTCAGACACCACCTGTCAAGTTCTTTCAGATTGCAGAAGAAATTTTCAGAAACCACTTAAAAATCAGTGACTTTCAGAATAGCAGTTACCTCAGTGGGGATGGAGGATAAAAACCGACTGGGAGGATGAAAGAACATTGTAAGGATGGATGGAAACATCATTCTTTATGTGTGTTCTGAGTCTGGAATGTGTCTTAATGTTAACTGTACCCATGTTCCAGCCTAGAGGAAAGTTTGTTGCTTTCAGCCACATCAACTGGCACTCTCTTCAGAAAGCAATTTGCCACCATCTAGCAAAGATCTTAAAATAAGTTTAGAACTTTTGACTCAGTAATACCATTCCTGGATGTCTCTTCTAAGCAAAGAATATAAAACATGAGAAATCCTCTCTACAGGATGATGGTCAAACAAATAAGAGAATGGCAAACATGCTTGTTTGTATGTGACTAGGTTGCATACTATGCATATGTCTGGTTAAGAAAAACTGAATACAAAAGCTCATTTTTGCTGTATGTACCTTGATGAAGAAAAGAACCAAGGATCAAAAATACCACACAATTATCATAATGCTAAAGTTGTGATGATGGAATTCTCAGTGATTTTTTATGAGACTGTACTCAATTTACATTGGAATCACTTTTGTGCCTGTGCACAACATATCTACCACTGGAATTTTCTATGAGATGCAGTTATAATTGTTGCAAAAATGATAGGACAGTAGATCTGGAGGTCTCATGATGAACCTGTCCTTAACAACTGCACTAGGGTGTTTGGCATTATGACAGAGATGAACAAAATCACACATCCTAAGGTAGTACCACACCCTCAGAGATTCTCTTGAATTTGTACCTTCTCTAAACATTTTTCAGGGCTGGTGAGATAGCTGAGTGGACTAATGCACCTACTTAGGCAAGCTTAAGAAAGCTCAGGGGCTGCGCTTTGATCCCTAGCACCACATGCTGTGCCAGCCCTGTCCCCAGAGCGGGCTCTGCTAGCCACACACACAAAAAAATTGTCCAGAGTGTGATATAATTTAGACAAAGAGGCAATGCACAAATGAAAAATGAAAGTGGCCTCTGAATCCCATGAATGCCATAGGCCTCAGAAGACTGGACATGCTACCAGGCAACCAGTGCCTAAAGAGGGGAAGTGAACACAAACACAAAGCTTCAAATACCTAAGTTTGTCCTTCAGTAAGGAAATGTTGATGTGGCTCCAGCTTTTATGTATTCTGCTAGGTGAGTGATCTGGAGGTCACAAGGTGGAGACTCACATTTCTTTTCACTGCCTATAATAAAGGCAACCATTATCTAAGCATCCTTCATCACCCTTTGCTACCTCTTGGATTTCAAATCAAAAATTAGAAATTCCTGTCACTTTTTAGAATTTCTAGAGTTTTTCTCCTTTCCACCTGCAGGAAATTCAGTGATTTTGCTTTTCCCCTCCAGGTTTTCCATTAGCTGAAGCCATTAGAAAGAGCCTGAACCTTGTCTTTATGAGGCCTCCTTCAAAGTGGGCTGTCATTGGGGTTGATGGTCCGGTTACAAGATTGAAGAATTGAGCTCTGTAAAGAACAGCTCTTGAAAAGTCATTAGTGAGGTCCCTGGACCCAAGTTTTTACACCTAATGCAGGCAATCCTAAGGCATTTCAGCCCTAGTGAATATATAAATACCATTAATCCACAAATCTCTTCTACCACTGCACAGGAAAGTGGTTAGTGCATAGAATACAGTAGAAGGCAACAAGAGTAAAGAAGGAGAGGACACTGG
>PVKN010023438.1:0-14788 GCA_004027915.1 Capromys pilorides
TGTAAACAATTAGAAATAACGTTCAGTCATCGAAGCTTTATTGGCACGTTGCAGGATGAAACTCTGTTTGCATTCATATTTTATTGACTATTTTACAATAGTCTATAACCCTAAAATAGCAAGGGTGCTTCATTTTCATTTGCACTCTAAAGCTACTGGGTTTCCATTTCTCTATGTAGGAGAACAGACTGAGGCTTTCTGGAGTGCCCTCCTCAGCTTTTGAGGATGGAATTATTCAGGGCTCTTTTATCGTTCATATTTAAAGAAATTTGTTGGTGGATTTTTAAAGCTAAAACTGTCACAGTGATCTAAACCCTATGCTTACTGTATGTCTTGGGGATTATATTTACCTGGGCAAGGGAAACAAGCAAGTAGAGTGGAAAGAGCCCGGGCGGTGATCTCTCTGCTCTGAGACTAGTGCATTTGAGTTAAGGTTTGGTGCTGTAAAGAGAAGATCCAAGCACATCGCCTCTCCTGTAGAGAAACAAACATGGCAGAGGAAAGAGGTAGGCGGACAGTTTAGGTTTAATCTCAGTAGTCAAACATCTTGATTGAGCTATTGTGTTCTCAGAGCTTTGTTGAGTGATGTTAAAAGCTAGAGAAATTCAGAGTACAGTACCTGCTTCTAAGGACTGCATCCTTAATGGAGCATGTGGTTATTATTCCTTCCATGGGTATGTTTATGATGTAAGAGCTAAGTTTTTGTTGGATTGCCTTACATAACTATCATGCATTGTCTATTTCTTCAGGAGTCATTTATTTTCTATAAGTCTGGCACACTTTTTCCTCTAGAATAAAAATGGAACTCTAATAGAATTGCAGTCAAGCTGTTTTGACCACCAAGGGAAGTCTCCTTTTACGTTAACTAGGAGACTTTTCCATGAAACACAGATGTTTTCCATGATGACAAAGCAAAACTCATGCTGCATGTTGTGGTCAAGTTAGAAACCCAGTAACCAGAAGAGGGATCATTTTTATACCTCTCTGGAGCTACGTGGTTTGTCTTGTGTATGCTTTGCCCATTGCTGAATCAGCATCCTTTTGGTTCTTCCCAAAATGTACCAAGCTGAGGATCTCCGTGTGGCCTCCAAACCCATCATTCCATCGTGCTTGCTTAACTTCACTGAGAACTCCATCTGTGCTCTTCCTTCAACTTCTCTGGACAGGGCACGGTTGGCTCAGCGCAGCGCAGCTCTGTCACCACTTCACTCATTCCTAGATCAATTGGCTTCAGCTGGAGGGCAGATTTGTGGGATGTAACATGGCTGGTTAGTTCTGTTACTTTGGTCTTGAGCATGTGTCGTAGATACAGTGTCTGCTGGGTGCTGGCCCGAGGAGGGGCCCTGAATGGTCCAACAGGAGCTAGGACTGGGGCAGCCCTTTCACCAAACTTGTAAGCATATGAGGAGTGGTGTGGACTGAGTTTTCAGTCAAGTTCTCGCTACAGCTTTGAATGGCGAAGCCAGCATATATATGCAGGTATGGATGAAAACGTTTTCTTGTGAATTAATTCGTTCTTTCTCCCATTTCATTTATGATTCTCCACAGTTAATTAGTGAAGAAATAAAATCAGAGTACAACTGTTAAGTGATAGGATGCACTCTGAAACCCTGCTGGTATCAACATGGGTGAGGGCCTTCCCCACATGGATGGTCTTCTGGGTAATGACAGTCACCTTGGTTGAACAGCTGCTCAGACTCTCAGGTTCTCAGGCCTTTCCTTTTCTAGTTAGTAATCTGCAAGTTCCCATTTGCATTTCTGCCAGTTTTTGTTTCTTCTCATCTTTGATCATGTAAGCACACATTTCAAGTTGAGCTGTTTTTAAGCTCATGTGCACAGCATGCTTCGACATATGTAGGAGCTTCACCATGTGTGAGGAAAAGGAAATCAGAAGTTTGCTAGTTTTCTAATAGAATTCATGCTTTCTCACCCCACATAGAGTAAAACATAGCCTTATTTGGGCTGCTATGAAGTATTCTGAGCATATGACAGGGCTATTCATGTAACCAGGACCCGAGTTTCTAAGGACATCATCAAGGTTCTGTCTCTCCCAGGGAGGTGACTGTTATTGGGTGCTGGCAGAGAGAAGAGAAATTTTCTGCCAGAAATGTAAAAGTGACCATTGCAGGCAGACACATCACATTTTAAGAATTCTACTGGTGGAAATTTTGATTGTTTCCATATCTTAGCTATTCTGAATAATGGCATAATAAATGAGGACCTGCAGATAAATGTTTTATGTTCCAGACATCAATCCTTTTAGATACATACTCAGCAGTGAGATCACCTCATAGCTCCATTTTTAAGTTTTTGAGGATACTGCATGTTGTTTTCAGCAGTGGCTTCATTATGCTACAACCCCCCAGTAGTGCACCAATGTTCCAAATTCTCCACATCCTCAACACTTACAGTTAAGAAAAAAATTATTATTCTGACATGTATAATATAATATTTTATTGTGATTTTTTTTCCCTAATATTTCCCTAGTGGTTAATAATGTCAAGTGCTTTTATGTATGCTCTGTTAGTTTTGTTATGTCTTTTTGGTGAAATAGCTATTGAAGCTTTTTCCATTTAAAAATTGTAGGAGGGATGATTTAAAATTCATAAAACATCACACTTCCTGAAACTTGATGTTTTTGTTCAACATTATGTTTTTGAGATTTACCTGTGTGGTAAGTCCTGTTCTGATTCATTAAATAACATATTTTTTTAAATAACTGAGTTTATTCTTTTTCTTCTGTAGCTAAAGAACATGCTGTACTCACGTCCTTGTAGAAAAATATAAAAATGTGGCTATCTGCCTAATAATTAAGTTACTGGGCTGTAGGACATGAGCATCGTTAAGAGATTTCAGCAAATTATTCGTATAGAAATACTTTAAATTCTTATTCCCAAATGCTACAGATTATACAATAACTAGAAACATTTAGGAAAAAAGGGCTAATTGAATCTGCGCCTAAAAACTTTTTCCTATGCATCTGCATAATATGACCATGTTATATTTATGTTCAGTCTTACTTTTAAAATATATTCTAAATGCTCTATGTCACTATAAGAATAAAATTGTTAATATCATTTTAACAACTATGTAATATTTACAAGATGAATATAATACATCATCATCTACCCGTTGCTCGATTCTTACTTCTTCCAACTTCTCACCATCTCAAACAACCGTCACACACTGCCTCGTCTTGGCGTCACTTGGGTCTGTTTTCTTCTACGGAGCCTACGTGCTCTACGCACTCCATGCTTTCCATTGGTTGCTTCAAGCCAGTCCACAGGGTGGGGCCACGCAATTACTTAGAAGAAGTGAGGACAGTCTAGGTGGCTAGACAGCATACATCGCACGCGTGAGTCTTTTACAGGTTCTCTCTCCGCCACGCAGATGCCGCTCCTTGCAGCAATGCTCTGGGTTCTAGGGAAGCGGGGCCTACGGAGACGGCGGCCAGGAGTCGGGAGCGGCTGTTGGCTTCGGGTGTTCTTCTAGGACTGCACCTCCGCCGTCTCCCTGGTTGGCATATTGTGGAACCCGGCTCCTGGGCAGCAGGTGCGATTTCTACATTTTTCTTTGTCTCTTTTTCTTTTGTAGTTTTGAACAAGCTGTCATCCCAGGGTCACAGTACAGGCTCAGCCGCACTCTGACAGCTTTCTGGAGCTGCAGCAGAATTCCCCTGAGCAGGTGCGCAGAGCGCCTGGCAAGCAAACAAAGCAACGCCCAGATTGCAGCCGGCTTTGCGTGCTGGGGCTCCAGAATGTGAATTAGAAGGCAGCGGGGTGCTGAGCCCAAGGCAGCTTCTACTGCAGCTGAAACGGATGAATTTCCTCACTGGTTCTGTGCGTGTTATAAGCAGCCCCGACCCAATATGTGGCTCAAGGAAGGCTTCTGTCCTAGGCATTTCCTTGGGTAAAGTAACAAGCCAGGTTTTAGTGAGAGGACACAGGGCAGATTACCAAATCCCATGAATATTATGCTCTCAGGTGAAACAGAATGGCAGTGAAAGAACTGACTAAGTTCAGAAGCCTCGCAGTGCCGCCGTTTCCGTGCAGCCGGAGAGTTTAGGCGCAATAGCGCGTTGCACGGTGCGTGAGAGCTGCTGAGGTGGAGACAGTGAGAATGGGCTCGTAGTGCTCCTCCTGCTTTCAGCCTCCCAAGCACTGGGATTACAGGTGCAAGCCACGCGCCCAGTCTCCATCGCTGGCTCAGCGTGCTCGGGGGGCGGGATAGGCACAGCAGAACGGGGATTGAACTCATAGCTCCTACGCTCTGCCCAAGCAGACGCTTTTGTCCGCTGAGCTGTCTGCCCGGGCAGCGAGGTCTAGTTTTTGTCCAGCACAGTGTTCAAGGGCGACTGTAACTCCGCGTGGGTCGCCCCTTCCCCGGGGACTTCGGCCACAGCTCGCCCCCTGCGCCTCTCGTCATGCCCTGCCGGATGCTCCTCGAGGCAGCTGGTCCTGCGCTCCAAGATGGTCCTGGTTCTGACATCTAGGCAAGCCCCCGCCGGAGCATCTTCTCATCAGCTGAGGGGAGGCGGAAAGCTCTTTCTTGTTCCAGGGCTTCTTGTCCACGAGTACAGGTAAAGTAGAACAATTTTTCAGAACCTCCACAGTTTGGAGACCAGCTAAAGCGGAGCACATGCCACTAACGTGGGCACGAGAAGTACAGCTGCGGCGACGAACACCCCGTTGATCGCTCCGAGTCCCAAGTTAACTTCTGGGAAGGCTCTGTACGCTGGGCTATACGTTAGGACTCGTGCTCTAGGTGTGCATTAGGATTTTGCTAAATGCTAGTCAGACTGTTAGGGCTCGATGATCGCTTTCTGGTGCCTGAATCTAGCAAGCAGCATATCTACTTTCTCTCATCTCATGTTATCCTCCAAGTTTCATTGCTAGGCTGCCGACATCGGCTTGTATTTTGGAAGAATTCATATTTATTTAGAATTGTATGGCTCAAGGTTTCTCAGGAAGGAATATTAATGAGAAAACCTTTGGTTGGGATTATAACAATTGATAGGGCTAGACTAGAAACGTAGAGAACTTATGGCGGCTTCATTTGAGTCTCAGGATGAATGCAGAGAAGCACTAATTAACTAATTAATAATTAACTAATTAATTTGTGGTACTGGGGATTGAACTCAGGACCTTGCACTTAGCAGGCATGCACTTATTCTACTGAGTTATCTCCCCAGTCTATTTTTATTTTATGTATTTATGTATTTACATTTATTTAAGTGTACTATTTATCTCATTTTCAAGATTTATTTCATTTATGTATTACAGGGTCTCATTATGCAGCTCGGGCACACAGTGATCCTCCTATTTTCAGTCTCGCCAGCTCTGGGATCACAAGTGCGTGTCACCACACTCGCTCTCCGTCACTGGCTCCATGCACCCCCAGGGGCAAGACCGGCTCAACATGTGGGACTGGGAGTCAACCCCTGGTCCCTGATCTTGTCAAAGAAAGCACTTAGTCTGCTGAGCTATCTCACCAGCCCAAGAAGTACTGATGTGTTTGAATGTACAAAACTGGTGCCAGAACCTGCCCTCACAACATTAACTCAGATTTCGGTCCTGTGAGGACAGTGTTATTACAGCGTGAGGAAGAACGGGCCAAAGGTATTGAGTACTTGGCCTACTATGATATGAAGAATAAATGGACTTTGAGTCAGAATCCACCAGCCTTATTCCTTTTCATGAGCCAAAGTCCACAGCAAATACCACAAAGTGATCTGCCCTTCACACTGATGGGCAAAGAAAGACTATTGGTTTAAGGTAATTAACTTTTCTTTTTAGAGACAGAACAAAAAAGTCTCCAGAGAATTAAAATGCAGTTTTTGGCTAGCTGTTAATGAACAACTAACAACTAAATAATAGCAAAATTAGCTGAAAGGAGACAAGCTTTATTTTCTACTTAATTAAGGGGAAATCCCTCAATCCAAGCAATAATTGTTCTATGTGAAATTAGCTCCGGGAGATGAAATAGGATTTGTCTCTCAGTCTCCAGCAGCCTATTAGCCGAGGCTTGACTTTCTAGACAGGAAAGTGCATCAGAAGGAAGATAGCTCAGAGGAATAAGTGTTCGTCTGGCAAGCGCAAGGTCTTGAGTTTGATTCCTGGTACCACCAACAAAACAAAACAAAACACTTAGGACTGGGAGATAGCTTCATGGCAGAAGTGTTTGCCTGGCAAGTGGAAGGTCATGAGTTTGAACCCCAGTCCCGCAAAAAAAAAAAAAAAAGAAAAAAAAAAGAAGGAAGGGACTTGAGAACGCTGCAGGAAGCGAACAGGTGCAAGGGAGGGAAAGGGCTCTGGAGCTCTCCAAGCCTCCTCCAGGGTAACGCTAGCGCTCAGGAAGGAAGAGCCGCCAGGCACAGGCAGCCGCACGGCCAAGCCACAGTGACCGGCTGTGCTAGCACAGCTACACGTAGATGAGCAAGAAAAAATGCATTGGAGCTTCCCATTGGGTTGTGGACACCCATTCACTGTTGTCTCAGATAATGTGGGTGCGGCGTGAAGGAGACACCTCAGTGTCAGGCTGTCGGTTCCAACCGTACACAGTGTTTTTCCACCAAGTAATCTGCGTTAATTTCCTAATTTGACAAGATTCCTCACTGCAACAATAGTATAATAATTAGATCACAGGTTGATAGAAGCATAAGTTGGGCATTACACGTAAAGAAGATAGCATTGAGCCTAGCACATTGTAGGTATCAAACACATTTTATATTGATTTATTAATAAACTTAACTATACTTTATCAAGTATTCAAACACTATGTGTTGAAAAGAATTGAAAGGCCTACTTAAATATTGTGTATGCAATTTTAAGATTTTTTTTTTTTTTTTGGGAAGGATCTACAGAGTGTTCAGGGTCTCATTACTAGATCGGACACATAGGGATCCACCTGTTTACAGCCTCCCAAGAGCTGGGATTACAGGCGCGCACCACCATGCCCAGTCTCAATTGTTGTCTCAGCATGCCCTGGGGGGGGTGGGGCCCGAATGGCAGGCCAGGGATCGAACTCCAGACCCCTGTGCCTTCTTGCAGGCACTTTAATCCCTGAGTTAAGATATTTTTAAAAGATTAAGAAAGATGTATAATGGCATTTATCCTTTAATGTGTGAAGTTTGTCCCACTCTGCTGAGTTAGGTTACTGCAGTTTCAGGTCTAGATTTCTAGTCACTAATTAAATCTTCTCCAATATGTTACTGAAATATGAACATGTGTTTCCTCACTGGTAAAAGACGAAACAGGAAGTTAGAAGTTTTGTGACAGGGAAGGGGGCCAAGAAGGGAGAAAGTGGGGTCAGGGAGGGGATGGAGTGGAAAGGGAACTGAGGTGAGTGACGCTGATGCCCTTAAGGACTGTAGTCAAGGTGCACTGGGACACACACACACTGACAAAACAGCTAGGAAAAATGGCAGTGGGGCTGGCATCAAGGATGGTGGGCTGAGTGAAAAAAATAGTAGCGAGCGTTGAGTGGAGTAGAGAAAACTGAGCGAGCACTTGGGAAGGGTTAGCAGATGCTGCCAGTCCCTTTATGAGCTTTCTTTGGACACGATAAATTGTATAAGAACTTGGACTCTGTCATAAATGTTAATATTCCCTTGCATTGAGAGTTCAGTGAGTGTATTTTGAATATGGGGAGTTGCATGACATAAAACTATGAATGAAGTTTGCAAGCTGATTCATGAGTGAGTTTCCTTCACGTTTCTTCCGTGGAGCAGGAAACTTCCACGTGAAGGGCAGATAGATTGGGCGTCGTGGTTTCATACAGAGAAACCTTGAAATTGAGAAGATAAAATGAAGTGAAGAGAGCCGGCGGTATAGCTCAGCAGATTAAGTGCTTGTTTAGGGAAGTGCAAGGGGCCAGGGTTCGGTTCCTGGCCCCACCTGCTGCAATGGCCCTGCTCTCCAGTGCACTGAGCTGGCGATGGAGTCTGGGCGCGGTGGCACGTGCCTGTAATCCCAGCCCTTGGGAGTCAGGAAACAGGTGGATCACTGTGAGTTGCATAGTGAGACCCTGTAGAGAAAAAAAAAGACACACAAAAAAAGTGACAGAAAATTTCTGGTCTTTAAGATAAGGAAACTAGAAATTGAAAAAGCTAAATCTGTTTTAAAAAGAGTCATTTAATCTTTTTCCCATGTTAGACTTATAGTATGGTTTATTGTCGTATGTATACACGGTGAAATGGATGAACCAAGTTAGCAGATGTATTGCCTCACGCGCTTCCATTTTCTGCAGTAAGAACTTCTAGTGCTTCTTCTTTCAGTGATTTTCACACATACACAATGCTGCTGTAGTGTGCAGCCAGGGGTATACAGGTGTTGTGTTCAGGATGATTCAGAACAAAGGTCTTAAACGTACTGCACGATTTTCATAAGTAAAACCACTGCATATGTATTACAGAATATAGAGAAATGAAGTTGATACAGAACACGATTTCTTCATCTTACTAGTCACAATGTTCACAATAGTTTTGGGTATTTCCGTCTAGTGAGTTTTTTCTTAAAGAACATTCTAAAAAGTTTTATTTATTGATTCAACATTTCCCTCTATAATTTATACCTTTCTTTCTTTCTTTCTTTCTTTCTTTCTTTCTTTCTTTCTTTCTTTCTTCTCTGTCTGTCTCTGTCTCTGTCTCTGTCTCTGTCTCTCTCTCTCTCTCTCTCTCTCTCTTCTCTCTTTGACACAGTGCCAAGCACTTCCAGCTGGTTCTGAGCCCACTGTGGTAGCCCAGACTGGCCTTCAACTCACAATGATCCTCCTGCCTCAGCCTCCTGAGTGCTAGGATTACAGGTGTGCACCACCACACCCAGCCTTACTTAGGTTTTCAAATATGATTTATGTAACTTAAAATGTATGTTGGTTGTAATATACATGCAATCAAGCACATGCATCTTAATGACGCGATAATGTGGGTTTTGATAGATATACATATGTATATCTCAAAATTCCACTGAAGTTGCAAAATGTCCTCTTTCCCCAGTGGACCCTCTTGATTCTAGACCAATGCATCGTCACATCAGCACTCTTTTGATTTCTATGCCTGCTAGTTAGTTCTGCCTCTTTTGAGCTCCATGTGAGCAGAGTCCTGCATGTGCTCCCCGGGGTCTCACTGCTTCTCATCAATACATAATTTTTGCTAATTTCTCAGCTTCTGTAAAACAGTAGTTTATTTCCTTAATTTTTGGTTACATAAAGAGAAAGATCAATTATTCACCATCCTGCTCATCCTCATGTCCCTCTGTGTGTGTGTGTAAAGAGACAAATTATTAATAGTTTTTAGGAGGATTTAGTAGGAGAAGTAGGGTAAAATGTGATTACTTTATCCTTTCTGTGAACTGAAAGTTTTTTTTTTTTTTTTTTTTTTTTTTGTGGGACTGGGGTTCGAACTCATGACCTTACACTTGCCCAGCAGGCGCTTGTGCCACGGAGCTATCTCCCAGCCCCTAAGTTTTTAAAATGTATTTGGTTGTTACAGGGTCTCACTATGCAGTTTGGGCTCTTAGTGATTCTCCTATTTTCAGCCTCCCTGGCACTGGCATTACAGGCGTGTGTCACTATGGCTAGACTGTGTGGCCAACTCAGCTCATCCTAGGGGCAGGGCTGGTACAGCATGTGGTGCTGGGAATTGAACCATGGTCCCTGAGCTTGCCTAAGGAGGTAGTTTAGTTAGCTGAACTATCTCACCTGCCCCATGGAAGTCAAAACCTTAAAAATTATGTTTATCTAGGTATTTAAGCATTATTTGTTGAAATAAACTGTACTTTCTTAATTGAATTTCATTGGTATTTTTGCTAAGAATTCATTAACTGCATTTCCAAGGCCTATTTCCAGATTCTAGATGCTAATTGATTTATTTTCTACATGTATCTTAATTCCAGAGAGTCTTATTGCTAAGTCTAAAATCAAGTAGTTTGGGGACTCTCATTATTTTTCTTTTTCAATACTTTTTAAAAACTATTTTGGAGTTTTTGAATTTCTGCATATATTTTAGAACATTTGTCACTTCTGATAAAAACTCTGCTGTGATCTTGAAAGAGATGATGCTCTTGGGTTACCGAGTCATTATGCAGATCATTAAGGTCAAATGCAGCAGCCACAGGTTCCACTAGGGCCACTGAACCATTGTATCTGTGCTGCCTGGGCCACTGTCAAGGCAAGTGCATCCATCAGCTTCTCATTGCTGGGACCAAACAGCTGACAAGGAAGATGTACTTCTTATTCCAGTTTCCACAGCTTCGGTCCATGGTCAAAGGGGTCCTTACCAAGGGTGTCAGTTGGGGCAATTACCATGGAGAAATGGCACAGTGAAGCAGAGGCGCCCTCCCAATGGCAGCAGCCAAGAAGGAGACAGATAAAGCCAGAGAAGAAGGGGCTGGGGCCACCAGACACGGCTCCCAGGCCTGTGGCTCCAGAGCCCACCCCACCCAGCTGCCTCCTGATGCCACCACCCCCAAGTGATACCAGAGCGATCTGTCTGATTTGCAGAGAAAGTTAAGATTCGTGTGGTCCAGTCTCCTCTCCGGACCACCTCTGAGAACCGCTGAGTGTAGGACAAAACCTTCAAAACTCGAGTCTCTGGAGGACACTTAATATTTAAAGCACACCACTGCATCATGAAAAGTATTATTAGTTTGGCAGTGTAGACATGAGTGCAAGGGCTTTTAGGGTTCCATGTACCGACTTTTCAGCTTTATTGACAATAGAAGATTTGTTGGTGGCCTCAGTAAGACTCTTGGAGGGCTCTGTTTTTGGGCAGAGATGTAGCAGGAAGGCTTCTGTTCTCAGCAGAGTATGTAAAAGAAATCCCCGCTGAGGCTCCATTTCAGACTCTGACTCTGTGGCGTTTCCTACACGCTGTGGTTTCTAACTCAAGAGAACATGCGTGTTTTCCCATGACCTTTACAGAGGAGGGGCGATTGGAATTGCAGACGGACTTCCCAAGGGGGCTGGTGGCAGCTGAGTGCTTCGTACATGGGTGCTGTATTGTATTCTCTGTTGAAATAAATAGTAGAGAAGCAGCTCCAGCCATTGGGTTCAATTGTTTACCAACCCAACCCTGCCTTTCGTAGTGCAGAGATGATGGATACTTATTGATTGATTGATTGTCTTTTGAGATAGGGTCTTGCTATGCAGTTCAGGCTGACCTTGAACTCACTTTTGTAGCCCAGGTTGGTCTTGAGCTCACATCAATCCTCCTGCCTCAGCCTCCCAAGTGCTGGGATCACAGGTGTGCACCACCACACCCGGCTGCTAATGGATATTTTAACAGTATTAAAGCTTATACTCCATTGACCTAGTTTATATTTTCAAGTCTTCAGTTTTGCTTTTAAAATAATAGTCAGTGTTGCCATCTTCCATCGGAATAAATATTTATATTTTTTTATCGTTCATTGCTATTATGTACATTATTTGGTAAAATTATTTCTTAATTTTAGTACTCGTTCCTAGAAGGAAATACAAGGGAATTACATTTAGACTTAGTGTTATATTCTTGTATTAACCTAGTGTCCAACAATCATGTTAAAGTTTAAAATGAAAAGTACATAGCTTTATGGAGCTCCTTACATCAGCAGTTTTTGTGTCAGTAGGGAGGCAGCTCGGAGTTTCTCCTGCCAGTCACCGTGTCTGTTGCTTGCTTGCTTTTCTTGAACTTAGGACCTCTGTTACAGATGTTGAAAAAAGAGGAGCAGATGTTCTTGATTTGTGCACACTCTGTCTGTTTCCTAGTTTACAGCAAGTGCGCACACAGTCCACGGTTGCCACTGCCTGCGTGGACTTGTCCACATTAAACGGGCTCGTTTCCTCCCCACTTTACTCAGATTTTTATTGCGTATATTACATGTGATGTACTGCATTTTGTAACTATGGAGAGAACCCTAAACATTTTTTCCTAAGCCATGTTAATGTGCTCAATTCCACTGATTTATGCCTAAATGTTAAACAATGTTTCATCCTTACGGTGAAGTCTTTTGAGTAGTGGACATGATCTTCGTGTAGATAATCAACATTCACAGAGAAAAGCAATAATAAGGAGATGCATACCTGCATGCTACTGGGTGTGTGTGTGTGTGTGTGTGTGTGTGTGTGTGCATGCGTGTGACCAGGGATGAAACTGAAAGCCATTATTCTGAGCTACATCCTCACATCCTCTTTATTTTGCAAGAGTCATGCTAAGTTGCTCCAGTTGGGGTTGAACTCATGATCCACTTGTTTCTGTCCACCCAGAGTGCTAGGATTACAGGTGTGCACCACATCAAGCTATTCTCTTATTAATTAATTTTTGAGAGAAGATAGCATCTCGGCTAGCGACCTAGTAGAAAATGAAGCTCCAAAATGTCCATACAGCTAGAAATTTGGATTTAGTGAAGTCTGGAAATGCATTAACTCATCCATGCTGCTGGGCTATTGACTCAGGGATAGATCACAATGTGCTTACAATCCAAGGAAGATTTAACCTTGAAGGATATTGTTCATGACTTTATTTAGAGCTGGACTTTCTCAGCCTTATGCAGCCCACACTTCCTGCACAATTCTGGAAAATCCAGAGGCTGAAGGATGCTCCACAGTAGAAAAGTGGCACAGAGTAATGATCACTGGCAAGGCAGAGAGCTGGGCAGCCTAGATGGAAATTTTAGCCCACCTTTCATCAACTGGCCTAACTTCCAAGCAAACACAGATATTTTTGCACGTGATTTTCACTGCATCTGAGGTCCCTAACACAGTGTCTGTAACAAGGAGGCAAGGAGGCATCCCATAAAAATATGGTAGATGCAGGAATGCAACATTTGCTGCTGTAGCCGGTGAGTTGCATGCTTTGGGTGACTGTTCTGTAACCCAGCGATTTACTGATGTGGCTCTCTGTGAGGCTGTCACATGCTAAACTGGACAGATGGTTGGGGTGAACGCCAGCACTTGCCCTCCTGCAGGCATTTTCCATCCTACAAATCTCACCCTTTGGCTCAATACAGTTCTACACAGAACCACCACATGATTTGTAATGCAAACTGAATACTTCAGAGAATCAAAGTGTTGCCTTGACTTCAGACCAGCAGATACAAACTAGGACAAATGAAAACGTACCAAAACGCGAGGCTCTTTAATTCAGCACCCGCCCTGAAATAACTGTACTGAAGACGGATGACTCTCTCCAAAGCAGATTTCTATGAAGAAGGTGGGCGTTCCTACCATGATAGGCCCTAAGTGCCTAAGGGTAGAACTCTTTAAAGCAAGCTATGTCTCACTGAGATATTTTGAGTGTAAAATAACTTGAGTGTCAATTACCAAAGAGAAGCTGGAAGAGGTGAAAGAAGGGCTGAGCTACCCAACAGCATGGCAGGGCTCCAGAGAACCTGTGCCAGGTCCAGGCCTCGGGGGCTGAAGCCCCATGTGGACAGCATCCCGGCTGCTCCAGGATGCATGCCAGACTTTCCACTGGGAGCCAGTCCACTGAGGACTTGGATTCTTCTAGTTCTTGGTTACTTTCCTGATTTCCGTGTTTTAACCCTTGGAGGAGTTGGCTGTACTTGTGTCCATTGCAATCGGAAAGGGCCTCATTCACAGGCGTGCATCCACTGTTTCTGTTTCCTCCCAGTGCATCTTCCTTCCAGTAGAGCCCCGCTTACCTTTGGTGTAAACACATGGGCTCTTTTATCCCACCATGTCTGGTGCTTCCCAGTCCCTAGCCACCATGAAGTCAGAGTGAGAGTGTAGATAAGCTGAACAATAAGTGCTCGATATCTGTATTACAGTCAGCTATAAGTTAAATGAATTTTGCCTGGTACCAACATTTACTTCACTTTCATGAGAAAAAAAAAAAAAAAACAGCCTTGCACATTCTGAGCAGAAGTGGCTAGGCATTATTTTAGAAACTAAGACTCAGAACAGATGGCTTGGTAAGTATGAATGCATTTATGAGGACAACAGGGCAGAATACTGGACACTGGTTATTCTCCCAGAAAGGCAGAGTTACATGGGAGCCATGCTTATCTGGGGCACAGGGCTGAGTTCCAAGTCATCCTAATAGGAGGTTATGGTGCAGCTATAATTAAAGATCAAGTAGACCACGGCAATGTCAGATGTACCAGAAGGATGCTTTGCGAGCTGAGGGTGGCAGAGGGGAGGGGACCAGGGATGGGGACGTTGGCAAGGAAGTCCGCTCTAGGAGGTGTTTCAGTCTCGCTCGTAATACCTGTGTGTGTGCACAAGACGAGCTGCCGGTGCACATGGCTACTGCCGTGGCCTCACCTGGTTCCGGGACCCTTCACTTCCCTTCAACACTAGGCTCCCTTGTTGAATAGGGGGGTTATTTTGGAAGTTTCAGTAATTCACACTGTGAATTCCTCTTGTTCTCTAAGCCAAAATAAACATATAATTAAATATAAAGAAATCTCTTGCACTGACATCTTTGCAATTCTATTAGTCCTGAAGTTATTTTAACAAATCTTTCATTTTTATGTGCTTATTTGGTAAGAGAAAAGGTCACTGACTTGGAAACTTTTCTCTAAAGCTATTTTACGGAATCATACCAATTCCAGCACAAGCACTGAAGTAGATGTGAAACTGTTCAGACATTTCAAAAGCTTATTTTTCTGAATAGCTTTAAAAATATTTAGTGGTACAACTGAGGTCAAATTCAGTAAGAGGTGCAATTTTAAAGTTAAAGGGCAGCAATTAGAAAAATCACGCCCATTATGGTAAGGGCGAACTGAGAGTATTTTAGAATCTTATAAGGATTCTTATCATTTAAATGGAAATAAATTGCATAATTTTCTTATGT